>JAWQFJ010002968.1:198481-200981 GCA_034096865.1 Theodoxus fluviatilis | reverse complement strand
TGTCGGTCTGTCTCTCGGTCTGTCTGTCTCTCGGTCTGTCTGTCTCTCGGTCTGTCGGTCTCTCGGTCTGTCTGTCTCTCGGTCTGTCTGTCTCTCGGTCTGTCTGTCTCTCGGTCTGTCGGTCTGTCTCTCGGTCTGTCTGTCTCTCGGTCTGTCGGTCTCTCGGTCTGTCGGTCTGTCTCTCGGTCTGTCTGTCTCTCGGTCTGTCTCTCGGTCTGTCTGTCTCTCGGTCTGTCGGTCTCTCGGTCTGTCGGTCTGTCTCTCGGTCTGTCTGTCTGTCGGTCTGTCTCTCGGTCTCTCGGTCTGTCGGTCTGTCTCTCGGTCTGTCGGTCTGTCTCTCGGTCTGTCTGCCTGCCTGCTTGGCGTGCGTGCGTGCGTGTGTGCGCGCTTGCTTGTGTGTGTGTGTGTGTGTGTGTGTGTGTGTGAGAGAGAGAGAGAGAGAGAGAGAGAGATATATATATATATATAGACAGAGAGAGAGAGAGACAGAGAGAGAGAGAGAGAGAGAGAGAGAGAGAGAGAGAGAGAGAGAGAGAGAGAGAGAGAGAGAGACTCAAAGACAAGTCGTGCGCAAAAAAAGAAAGAAAAGTGGACGCATTCTTTTTCAAAAGGTCTACATCCCATGCAACCTTCGCGATGATAACTTTGTGAACAGAATACATTCGAGATAATTAAGGGTGGAGACGAAAGGATGAATAAAGGAGACATTGGGGAAGAGGGCGATGGGGTACGTGTGTTCTCTTGTCAGTTCTTTACACACACTTGTCACATTTAGTCCAACAAATGATGCACTGGGATTCCCCAACCCCATCCCCCTCCACCCACCACCCCAGCCCCTTCCCCTTCAAACGCCGCAAACCCCGAATCGGTGTGTTCACAAATTCCGATGACGTCATAGACGGGCGAGCGAGAAGCGAGCAGGCTGCCCGAGTGGGGAATGTTACACAATCACCTGCAGCCTTCAAGAGCCGCTTTGTTGTCCCGCTTACCCAAGGGAGAGCACTCCCACCTGGAATGCCCCTTCCTCACACTTTGCATTCCTCCCCGATCAACATCATCACTGAAAGTGCCTGGGGGGGGGGGGGGAGGAGGGGGGAGGGGGGGAGGGGGGGGGGAAGGGGGGGAGGGGGGGAGGGGGGGGAGGGGCGGGAGGAGGGGGGTTAACTCTAACAGGAGGGGAAGGACCTATCTGACCAAAGGAAACACGAAGAGATTGCGAGGCGCTGAGGAGGTGCAAACTCAAGTGAAAATTAGGGTGTGGTTTTTACTCGTGTGCCGAGCTCCAAACGATATGAATTGGATTAGCTTGAAACCAGATAAACTATATTTTTTCATAAACTTTCGTTGTTACGGTTTCTCCCCCATTTAAATGTATTCAATTTAGTTGTCACGCACACACCCACACACACACACACAAACACACACAGACACACACACACACACACACACACACACACACACACACACACACACACTCACACAGACACAGACACACACACACACACACACACACACACACACACACACACACACATAAACACAAAAACACACACACACACACACACACACACACACACACATTACTGCGAGCTACCGCAAATGCAGTAAACTTCTTCGATCAAAATATTGTCATTGGGCAGTTTAAGTTATTTTTATTCAAACTTAAACTTCTCAGACTTGCATAATTTGCGATGCCAAGGTCAGCTTTTTCCTCGTCATTAAAAATACTTTGCGAGTTGAAAGTTTAACTTTTTATTTCCTTCCTTACCTTTCCCCTCTGTGTTGGAGGTAAGAACAGTATGTTGGGGTAAGAAAGAATAGACCCCCTGTGTGTTGGGGTAAGAAAGAATAGACCCCCTGTGTGTTGGGGTAAGAAAGAACAGACCCCCTGTATGTTGGGGTAAGAAAGAATAGACCCCCTGTGAGTTGGAGGTAAAAATAGACCCCCTGTATGTTGGGGTAAGAAAGAACAGACCCCCTGTATGTTGGGGTAAGAAAGAATAGACCCCCTGTGAGTTGGAGGTAAGAATAGACCCCCTGTGTGTTGGGGTAAGAAAGAATAGACCCCCTGTGAGTTGGAGGTAAGAATAGACCCTCTGGGTGTTGGGGTAAGAACAGACCCCCTGTGTGTTGGGGGTAAGAATAGACCCACCGCGTCTCCTTACCCGATTCTTAACGGGCAAATGACTGGGGAAATCGAGACTAGACTTTACCTACTCTCCCCAGCTGTGGTGAGTTTGTAGCTTGTGGCCTTACATAGCCTACAAAGGCTGATAGGCTGTAACATTTCATTCATTCATTCATTCATTCATTCATTCGTTCGTTCATTCATTTTTCCATCAAAGTTCCTAATAAAAATAATTATCATTATCAACTTAATTTTCAGACTCAGGTATCCAGTATCAAATACACTGAACCTGCTATGTCCCATGAAGTTATGCCTAATTCACTGTTACTACTACTACTACTACTACTACTACTACTGCTACTAGTGTTTACG
>JAWQFJ010002968.1:168481-193481 GCA_034096865.1 Theodoxus fluviatilis | reverse complement strand
AGGACTAGGGGAGCACACAGCCAGCAAACTGGAGATAGGCCCCTTTGTTGACGACAATCAAGTCCTAGTCTAAATTCGTTATCTTCTTCTGGGAAAAATTCATTGAACGTGTCGAGCTCTTAACGCCAAGGATTAGGCAGAGAGCATTGGCCTTCTTATTGTGTGGTGTCCCTCGGTAATGGAGAGCTGTCAGCAGTGCTCAGTGTGTAGTGCTTGTCGAAGGGAAACACCAGTCGAAAGCCATCAAGACTGCCTGTGCAAAAGGTACATGCAGTGAGTGCTCCAACAGTCGATGTCTCGTACACGCAGTGACATCATTGCCACGCCTTCATGAGCTGGAGGTGGCAACATATGGGACACACTGACCAGCAGTCGGGAACAAGCCACTCGTGAATTTGGTGCGTAAAATGATGAACGCGCATCAAGAGGGATGAACGAATGTACTTCAGCATGAATGGGAATAGATTTAGAGCAGTACTTTCAAGGACAGAGTTGTTTCGTAGCTTCACTAAGACCTCGACATGCAAGCGCAAGGTATGGCAACAGATGGTACAGATCTATTGATCCACAGTTGGGAACAATTTACTCATGCAGATAGTAGACTATATGAAAATGACTGTGATCCAGAGCGGAGGGATGGGCTATTGGACTTATACGTGGATGAGAACATAATTTGAGGCAATCCATTCACGGACATAGTTGTTCTGTATACAGACCATGACCATGACCTGAAAGGACGAGATATTCCATCACATGCTACAGATTGATCCATAGTTGGAAACAGGTCACTCATGTACATGGTGGGTACAACAAATATGCATCCACGGGTATAGCCGGTTGGATTTATGCATAGATCTACGAGAGCAAACTTGATGGAATTACTTCAAGAACAGAGTTGCTTCGTAGCTACATCATGACCAAGGCTTGCGAGAGGAGGCAACATACTAAAAACCAACCCATAGCTGGGAACAAATGACTCATTGACCTGGCACATGAAAATAAAAGTGAATCCCCATAGATGGGCGGCTGGATCTATGCATGATCGGAAACTGCTTGGAAGAGACGCCTTCATGGACAGATAGAAGCGTTCTACGGGTGCATGAGAGACAGGTGAACCAAAGACGGAAGCAAGCTTTTTAGACAGGTGGTGGATATTCAAAACGAGCACCCAGCAAGGGGAGGAGGGTGTGATAAGGGGACGGGGTGTCTTATACCTGGTGAGAGGTAGGCTTGAAAACCAGACAGCTGCAGTGCTGCTGCACTGTAACCATACACAGAGTGGTGTAAGTAGCACTTGGCAACCGATGGACCAAGGACAGAAACGAACCACTCATGCACATAACGAAATGGGAGAGGGTTGAGGTGGCTTGAGAAAGGAGCTTCAGACAGACGTAGGAATATATTTTTTTCGACAATACCTTCCACCACAGTGTGAAACTAATGCCACTCTACTAATGTGTGCGTGTAGCATTTGGTGGCAGATGGGCCATGGCAAGAACCAATCAGCCCGTGCAGGTGATACACACTGGACATGCTTGTAGTGATGAGGAAGACTGCATGCGCTCAATATATGAAGACTTGAAGGATCACTGGCAACTACATGGCAAACCACACCTTGTTTAAAACAACACCAAGGAACCATCTGATTTACACGTGAAAACAACACTACAGTTCGACACCTTGCCGACCTGCCGACATATCTATGAAAGCTGTGCAACTGTAAGGTCACCATTTCCCAAACAAAATGGACTCAACAACAGCATGAGCGCTAGTTTCATTTATCAGGTTACACTCTTATTTTCATTTCATCTGCGAAGGCACTCAAACAACCACACCTCACCAGGTTCTGTTAGTTCCTTGTGGGGGGTTTTGGAGGGTGAGAAGATGGGGTCGGGGTGGGTGAGTTTTATTTTCCAGTGGGCTGGTATTTGTGACTCAACACATCCTCTGAATTTAAGGCAATTATCCACACCGTGTGTGCTAGTCTCACGTGTCGGGTCAGAGCACTTTTCTTTCTTAAATCAGGGGGATCACAAAACCCAACACTGCCTCGACAAATTATGTTTGTTCTCTGTGTGCTTTGCATTTCACTTTTAAGTAGGTGGGCATTTGTGACTTTAAACATCCTTTGAATTCCTGGCTAATACCACCAGGAGCTGTCAGCAGCTCGTGCCAAAAGCTTGTTGAGCGGTTAGCTACAGTAATCTCCACGCTGACACATCTGTGCACAATGCGCAGCTACCTGGTCCCCACACTGTACGGCGGGGGTTAGAGGTGAACATGAGGTGATGGCCTTGTCAGTCTTTTCTCGCTATAGCTCCTGGAAACACAGGCGTGTATAACTCGTTGGTCTCAGGGTGGGATTGCGTAGACTTAACTTTTATGTTAATGGGAAGTCTGTATAGAAGGTCCGTTTACTTGAGCTTGAAGAAGACTGTAATATATAATTTCTTTTCCACACATTTTGTTCCTTTGTTTGACTTTTGGGCTTGGGTTCTGGGTATTATAAAAAAGATATCGTTGCTGACTATTTCTGACATATTATGCTCACACTAGAAGTGCCTTCTGTGAAACCCAGGCCATAATCTCGACGTCAGCGTTTTATTGTTCATTAATGTTGACGTGCAAATGATACATACGATAAACATTAAAAAAACACAGTCAATTTTGCACACACATTTATCTGATCTTGAAAACAACGAAGTAACAGGCTTCGTCGTAGTAAACAAGTGAACGACAGACACTCTCAAAAATGCATGCGTAAATCAAATCTAACCCTGATCACAGGCACATTACACAAACCTCCTCTAAATCCCATTTACATAAAATCTGAAGCAATCCGTCACTGCATAAAGTATGGCGACATCTACATCTAGTTCTGGGCATGGAGAAAATCGAGACGACAGAGATGGCGACAGGTGACAGACCGAGCGCCACAAAGCCGTGGCACATTTTACAGGTGCGCTCATTGTTGAGGATGAAAAAGGCTGAGGTGTTGCCTCAGGCTGCCCCAAGCCAGTCCTGCCCGTGTCGTGTTTACCCACAGGGCAGCTTCCCCCCCCCGTGTCAAAATAGGAAACACTTTGACATTTTGATTGTGAGAACCAACATGTCGATGGGGTAAAAAAGGAAGTTTTTCAGTGAAAGCGAAGAAATAAAAGAAAAAAGAAAAAAAGAAGAAGCAGAGTTGGTATGTTATTTGAGTGTCGTGTGCTTGGTTATGACGATATGAAGTAGCTGAAACTGTGGTGCGCGCGTTTTGCCTGTGCATGAAGAATATATTGTCTGCATAGTTTCCGGATTGTTCGTGCTAGTGTTTGTATTTGTGTGCGCGCACGTGTGTGCCTGTAGTTACATATGTATCTGTTTAGGTGAGTGTTTGTGTGTGTGTGTGTGTGTGTGTGTGTGTGTGTGTGTGTGTGTGTGGGTGCGTGTGCATATACGTGTGCACGTGTGCACCAATGTGGATATGTGTGCGTCTGCACGCGGTGGTAATTGTGAGCATAAGAATTGATCTCTCTGTATGCTTTTGTTTGCCCACCTGCTGAAACACACACCCCCTCCCCCGCCTCTCTCTCTCCCCCCCCCCCCCCCTCTCTCTCTCTCTCTCTCTCTCTCTCTCTCTCTCTATATATATATATATATATATATATATATATATATATATATATACCTGGAGAGAGAGAGAGAGAGAGAGAGAGAGAGAGAGAGAGAGAGAGAGAGAGAGAGAGAGAGAGAGAGAGAGAGAGCTGGCCTCAGGCACAAGTGAGGCGGCGAGGAAGGAAAAGTCCAAATACCTGGGAAGGTATCGCGGCCATCTGTCACGGACGATTAGGCACGCAATGAGGGCCTACATTGCTGTGTGTTTCCATGAGCTCTCTAGAATTATTCATCTTCCTGTCCTCCCATTCTCATCCTTCCCACTACTCCCCCCCCCCCCCCCCCAAGAACGACCTTCCGAGGTCAAAGGTGATGGGGAGGCAAACAGACGACATAGGTATGTTGAGCAGGCTGAGCGTTTTTGAAAAGGCTGGCCGTTAAGAGGGTTTCTTTCAAACCTAAAGTGTCCTTAGCTGAGCTCCTCATGAGAGGGTACACAATTTCTCCTCTCCCCGCCAACTTGAGCTAATGTACCGCAGTTTTCTTTGTCCCTCTTCGTCCAGTGTAAATTTGATCTACAGCATTGTGCAATGGATTATGGCCGAATCTGTGTTCTTCTTGCAGAGCAGATGTCGGAGTGCTATTGCCCGAGGAAATATCATATTGGCTTTATACTCATAGTTTGAGCATACCTTCCTTCGTATGTTCACACATGTATTCCGATCATAAAGAACTTGTGTTCTTGTGAGGTCCATGAACCAACGACTCTGTCGACCAACTTTGACTAAAGATCGTGTTTCCCTCCACAAAAACATATTTTCACTGAGGCCCACTTCCATTTTGTTCTTGGCAAACTTTGTGATTACACTTTGCCTCCAAACCACAGGTGAAACGTGGAGGTTTAAATCGGTCGTTTGGCGCCGGCATGCCTGTTTGTGTGCCGTGTGCAAACTTTGAGGAAAGGCTTCAAGATTAATAAATATTTGGAGGAAAAACAACCTTTGCCACGACCCGCTTTCCCCAATTAACTTGCAGCTTTAACATTAAATGGGGTCTGAAAGACAAGAGCTGATCAAATCACCTCTGGTAAACATATATCACTGTCGTTTCTTATTTTCTTTGAAGATAGAGGAGATACAAAAGATGTTGCAAAAGTCGTCATACATATTCAACACAGAAAATTGTTGTTTGGATTGGACTCGAGGTAGAACGACTATCAATCGATTCAGGTGGCAAGTCACGTGACCACTCAACGTCCTGGAAGAGCGCTTTTGTTTTGCATTCATCTCTTCTCATCAATATTCATGACTGAAGTTGTACGGACGTCGTTCCGAGGGCATTCAATAAGAAACTCCATATCGCCCTTGCAAAGACCTGGAGGGTGTATTGAGGATTTCTCGATTTTTTTACTTCCTGGTGAACACGGACACCGTGCACAGTCCATTTGCACGAGCAATTAATGGCAATTATGTAGCAATTTCATGAAAAATGCCACAGTAAGCAAGACAATGGATAAGAATTATGGGGACCATGAGCAGGAAAAGCAGTATAGGAGCAGGAGTGGGAACTGTGAAGCAAGTAGAAAAGCAGGAAAATGAGGAATGCCATTGCAGAACAGGAGGAAAAGCAGATGGAGGAAGAGGAGAAAGAGCAAGAGGGTTGGAAGTAGGTAAAAGAGGAGAAGAACTGAGTGAGGAGAGAAAGAGGAGAGAGAGATGGGGATGGAGAGAGAGAGGGAGAGAGAGAGAGAGAGAGAGAGAGAGAGAGAGAGAGAGAGAGAGAGAGAGAGAGAGAGAGAGTACAAGCATAGCATTTCCTTCAGGGCATCCCAGTGCATCATCATAAAACAGCACGGGAGAAGGAAGCAATAAACCAAACATCCCAAGCGTATGACTAACTCGTCACGTCTACCCCCGCAACGCTAGATTCTGTACACAGTTCGGTCGCCGAACAGTTTCCTTGTTTGCTTTTTCTCTCACCTCGCTGCATATTTACGCTCTTTCTTCATACCAAAAAAAATACAGAAGGAAAAAAGAAAGCATCAACATGGTACAAACGGGTGGTAAGCCAGCGAAAGATACACTTGAGTGGCTGTTTTCTTCCTTTGTTGAGTGTGTGGTAGAAATTTCTTTATCAGGTACCTACATCTTCTCTTACGACATTCAAAGTTTTCGGTGCTACATTCCACATAGCAGTTTTCTCTTGCAGACGATCCAAAATGCCTTCCAGCGTCCATCTTTGTCTGGGTTGCCTAAAAAACGGGAAGACAGCGAAACGTGATCCCGCTCAACATCGATTGTGGAGAACGGCCAAGGGAGATTACAAGGGGACAACATCCTGCACATTGTCCAAACGATAAACTCGCCAAACATGTCAACGCGCAAAGCCTCCCTGCAGACACGAGGGAACAGAGAGTCAGAGGGGAGGAGGAATGGGAAGGGGAGGAGGAATGGGAAGGGGAGGGGAGGGGGAAGGGGAGGGGAGGGGGTGGGGGGAGAGGGGAGGTGAGACAAGAAAGAAAAAAAGAGAGGGAAGGGGGGAGGGAAGGAGGAAGAGGGGAGGGATCGAGTTGGAGGACAAGGAGGGGATACAAGGAGAGGGGGAAAGGGCAGGCAGGGAATAATGAGGAACAAAGGAAAAGAGAAACAAATAGTTGGGGGTGGGGGTGGAGGAAAGAGGGAAATGCGTGGGTAGGAGGGGTGCGAGCGGGGGGGGGGGGGGGGGGGGGGGCAGGGAGGGGAGTGGTGGTGGTGGGGGGGGGAGGATGATAGCCGAGTGAAATTTGGTGTTTAGGGAAAAGAGATGGAATGAATATGAAGACAATTGGCCCTTTGCATCGCTCCGCCCACGGCCAAATATGGGACAAGCAGTACCCTTCGTGTACTGAAAGTGCAGTCATGAACGATTTCCTTCGAGGATCAACGAAGGTCCGACCTTCACATGCGCAATGCACACGTTTTAATCATAATATTCATAGCGGTGTGCTTCTCCCTGGAGCATGTGCACTGTTTATTTCGCAACACGAGTCAGCTTGTCTCAGAAACGCCAAGTGGGAACTGCGTGACATCATTATACATGTACATGCGCGCCGATCGGCTGGCGATGCCGTGAGCGGTGATGCGAACGGTTAATTGGGGTCACAACGGATATTTCCGAACCCGTCTTAAGTAGAAATTAATGGGAAAGATTGCCGAAAACACTCACACACACACACACACACACGTACACACACACACACACACACACACACACACACACACACACATGCACACACACATACACACACATTAATTATGCGCGCGTGAGCTAGCTTTTATTCGTCACCATCAGCAGAAAGATCATGTTCACTCCTTAATAATTTCTAATCAAGCTTGCATGAACTTTCCGTGAAATGTTATATTTCAGGCTCATTCCTGAAAAGTCTCGCGAACTCACTGAGCGTCATAACAAATTTCACTACGCATACGAGCAACATGGTCATGCACAGTTTACTTTGGACAAAAATATCGATGCTGGAATTGTTTTGGTACCCCCAAAAAACAACTACAGTGCAAATCTTTTTGGGACGCTACAATCTGGGTGCGACGTGACTTTTGCTTGGGAAAATGGAGGATGCTGGGAGTGAAGGAGGAGGAGAGGGGGGGGGGGGGATAGGGAGGAAGCGGGGGGTTGGTGGCGGAGAATAGAAAGGACGGGGGGGGGGGGGGGGAGTAAAAGGGGGAAACAGACAAGGGGAGCAGATACAGAAAGGGAGGGGGTGGGGGGAGATGTAGGGGTGGAGACAGATGAAACAAAAAGAGAGAATTGTTGGCCGGAGGAGGGAGGGGAAAGACTGAAAGAAGAGATGGGGGATGAGGATGGGGGTGGGGGTGGGGGTGGAGGGTGAGGGACCTGTGGCAGGCCTAACAAAGGAAGAGGCGGACACAGGGAGTTATTGAGAACTCCAGAACACCTCCTACCACCATGCACCTATCCAAACACGATTGCCTCCAGGGTGATGGAGACTTCACTGATGCGGCCCGAGGGGGCACAGTCGTCAATCACACCGTGTGCCCCCCTTCTTGGACCCGTAGCCCTGCTCTTTGCACAGCGTGGACTTGTGTCCAGAAGGACGGTGGACCGAGGGAAAGAGGACAGGGGGATGGTCAAGGGTCTCTAAATAAGGGAGCGATCATTGTTGTTAACCTGAAATGAAAGGCCTGTGTGTGTTTTCTCCAGTCCTCTGACGCAGTGTACAGCAGCCTAGGTTTACTGAAAGAATGTAATGCCTAATGGCTGCGTGGTGACACTTGCATGAAACAGCAGGAATGAAAGGAATCGGGTCGTGGACGTCTAAATAAGGGTGGGGGTTTTGTTCGTTACAACTGGAGTGGAAAACTGGAGCATCTCATTATGCAGTCTTGTAGCGCGACATGATTATTGAAACTGTCCTGTCAGACTGTAGCGGCTACGTACTGACTCTGTATGAAGCTACAAAAACAAAGATATTCGGTCAAAGGAATCTAAATAAGGGAGTGCTTTCTTTTAGTTAAACTGACGTAGAAGACTGAAAATATCATCTCATTCTGTGTCACAGTCTCTAGAGGGTACAAACTATATAAGACTTCAACGGATGCAAAGTAATCCAAAGGTCACAGAAGTCTAAATAAGGGAATGTCAATTGTTTACCTGAAGCCAAACTGTAAGACATGGACATCTATTGTGGTCATCCTCTGTAATTATTTACGGCAAACATGGATAGATTGTTACCACTATTTTACAAACGTTAGAGACTAGTGCAGGTTTTGCATTACAGTACACATAATAAAAAATCTCCTTTTGCATATGTACCAGGTTTTGGGCCAGTAAGGCTTACTTGGCAAAATTGAAAAATTTTAATGTTGGTAATAATTTGCGGTATAAATCGAGCCGAAGCAATCTTAGGCTTATATCTGTCAATTTTCCTCGATTGAATTATCATATGCATTTCTACGTAGACAAGCCAATCAAAGGGAACACCGATCAGGTCCAAGCTGCCCATATTCAAAAGTCTTTCCTAGTCGAGTGACAACGTGATGTTCATACACGAGCACTTCTTTACTGAAATTTGGACAGATGTATCATTTGTCATAGTCTGTCGGTTGTGTCCTGACTCCCTGGTCAGAAGAGCAAAGTAGATACGACCTTGTGTCCTACATGGACTTCGACACATGTTGTCATCTTATCTGTTAGAAGGTCCAGTCTTTATGAGCCTGCTTGGAAGTGATCTGCCCGTATTGTAATAATCCTGGGAAGAAAAGTCAACAAAGATAAAGAAGTTTGCATGCATGTATTTCGCAGCAGTGTTGACAGGATAAGACTATTTCGACCGTAGTTGTCAATCGAGTTAACTCCAAATGTACAACGCAGTTCTAGAAGGGACAATAATTTCCCCCTTCTCTCCGGCGTCAGACTGATTCATCAAAACAATTCTATTGCAATCTATGAGGCTGAAGTTTAATTTAACCATGGGTTTTGATGCCAAGCCATCACAAAGTGATCTCATCTCAGGAAACAAAAAACAAAACAAAAACATTAACATACACCTGTCATAATCGTTTTTAAGGGAGGGCAACATTCACATGTAATAAAAATGTCCAGGTAAGGCTATCATCCATCATTGCCAAATTTAAACACAAAACACCGTGTGTGTTTTACGTATGTAATTATTTTCAACAGTATACGACCTCGAAAGCACAGAGAGTAAAGAGTGTGAGTCATCAGGATTTTTTCCACCAACGTATCTCTATCTGTAGATCGGGAGGGATAGATGATCAGTCTCATCTATTGATTGATGGGTTGTGGGTGAACGGAGACTGAATTGCAAAAACGACACAGCTCTTGCACATTGCGTTGCACATGCAAGTCACCGCAGCGTATGTCCGTAAAACACTTTGAGACATCGCGTTGAATCAAAATTTGAGTAGAAAATACTTACATCTGGGATGTATTCGTGACATATTACCAGAATGACCACGCCCACCCCCAAAATGATCGATGTATCGCCGATGGTACGTGTCTTATCTCATTAATCACTAAAAGCGCGATCTTAAGGGACCACTTCGGGTAAAGACATCAGCATGGCGATGATTAATTCCCGTTCACATAACATTCCTAATCTGTACACGATGAACATCAATGTATACACGCATAATCATCACCGTCATCATCGCAACATCAAAAGACGCACCACCGGAACTCTTGACATCAAGCCACGCACTGCGCTAATCGAATTTATCAAGTCACTTCCGGTCACAATTTGTCATCGTCTGCTCTCGCACAGGGGCTGACTGCGGACAGATTTCGTGGGGAAACCGTTGCCAACTGAAGGCGATTGTGTTAAGTGGATCAAAGGGAGCTGGAACATTTCAAAAGCTTAGGACATGGACGTGATAATGCTCGAGTTTGTTTGATCTCGTCCCCGAAATCGCCTGTCTGAACTACGATGCGCAACGTGCTTGGAGACGCTAAGGCAGGCTCGTTTGCTTCCTCAGTTCCTGTCTTCAATCGAAGTAGAGGACTCGATAGGTGTTAGTTGTGGATTGGAGGAATTCGTTCGAAGGTTATGTTGGCTTGCGTGTTGGTAAATGACGCATGTATTTCTGTTTAGGCGAATGTCTATGTGTTTTGGCCTTCCTTTTATCTATAACTGTCTTTCTCTGTGTACTGTGTTTGTGCGTCCGTTTGTGTGTGTGCGTGTATCTGTGTGCGTGCGTGCGTGCGTGCGTGCGTGTGTGTGTGTATCTGTATGCGTGTGTGTGCGTGCGTGCGTCCGTTTGTGTGTGTGCGTGTATCTGTGTGCGTGCGTGCGTGTGTGTGCGTGTGTGTGACCATGTGCGTGTGTGCGTGTGTGTGTGTACTTGAATGCGCGCGTGCGTACGTCTTTGCACACTCACTCACACACACACACACAAACACACACACACACACACACACACACACACACACACACACACACACACACACACACACACACACACACCGTCTCTTCCACCCCTTTCGTCTGATCTCCATTCTGACATTCCTTCCCCCCTCCTCCCGCCCCGCCCCCTCTCAAACTAGATGTACAAAGGGTGTGGGGTGGGTGGTGGGTGGGGTGGGAGTGGGGGTAGTTCATGAAAACGAACATTAGTATTTCTTTATGAATCCAACAACGCATATCAAAATATTAATTATAAAAACTATCAGAAGAAAACAATAACAATTTTTGTCAACGATGTGACTGTCTGGATAAGTCATAAACATACTTTCGGAAGTTAAATGTAGTGGGCTGCATATTAACAATAAACGATACTACTTTTCCTGCACACAGAGGATGGTTTTTTCCCCATCGACATGTAAAACCATTCTTTAACGTTTTCCTCGTGGACTTAAGAATAAAGACAGTTTATGATGTAATGGTCTATAATTAGACGAAAACAGCCCCATAGGCTTGGTCGCCATTTTCGCGGGTGACATCATATTAGCCCTCCCAACAATGACGAAATAAGAAAGAATAGGCTTTTCCACGTTTACGTCGGTACTTTTGATCTGATATATTAGTTATGGAAGCCATTACTCGATGGTGTCACTGTTTACGTACAAGTTTATGCAAACAACCGGAACGGTATGTGAAGCGACCGCAGCTGAGAAACTTTGAAAATATAAGCAGTCCAGAAGCGCAGACAGTTGACAGCGGAAATGACTCCGTGATAAATGTAATATAACTCATAAACCCAGAGGCAAAACGAGACGACAGTAAATTGCTGAAGGTAGTTTTAATTGCTGACTTCGATCGTTCAAACTCTTTTCCTCATCACAACAGCATTCTCTCTCTCTCTCTCTCTCTCTCTCTCTCTCTCTCTCTCTCTCTCTCTCTCTCTCTCTCTCACACACACACACACACACACACACACACACACACACACACACACACAGCACACACACACACACACACACACGAGTGGATGAGCTGAACAAATACAACGAGATTGGTAGAAATTCCGAACACAAGACGTATCCATCATAACGCGACGACAGGCTACAATTTTCTCCGTCCTCGTTCCGCTACTTTGAATAGGCAAGGCCTTAACGGTCGGATTGTTTTCACCGTCATTCTGACCCAGGCTACTAGCAAGGCGACTTTTCAAATGTACTGTAGGCTAGCCTGGGAAAGCCATCGCGACCTGGGACGACTTTCAAGCTATGTCGATAGAGCGACTAAAGGGTGAGAAGAGATCCTAAACACACACACGCTGTGGTAAGCTTCCTGGGAGTGCCGCGAACGCCAAACATGACGGTGCGTAGGAGCCACCTCAGCTTAGGTAGACACTTCACTCAGGTACACACACACACACAGGTAGCCAGAGATCGGACCCTACGTTCGATCTCGATCACTGACACGATCAGACGCGATCAAACGCCCGTCTGAGCTATTGGACTCAGTGTCCTTTTGTTTAGCTCAGGTGCGCGTTTCTCGCCTGCGTATACCTCTCCCCACCGTGCATATTTCTGGCATGACCAGTAGTCGGTTGACAACGCTCTCTCGAGTCTTTCTTCCGCCGCTGTGAGCTCCGCGTCTCTCTCGCACACACACAAAAACACACACAAAAACCAAGGAGTACTTACAATGTTCCAACAGCATCACCTTCACGTACAGTCCCGGTGTAGGTAGATTGTTCGAAAACTGGCGCCGCGCTGGCTCTAAACACAAATATTCCAAGAAGACAGCAGACGACAATACGCCGTGTCGCCGCCATCTTGTGCATTGCAAACCGACGTCAGAGGAGATGGAATGCCTAGCGCGACACCGTCGCCCGCTCGGCTTTCCTCGGCCAGACTCGTATCGACAGGTAGGGCAGGAAACGACAGCCAATGGGGGACGCAGGTAAATCTAGGCCCACTGATCTCCGCCTTTTCCGTCCCCGCGCCTAGCAAGGGATGTCGAGTCCTGAGATGAATAGACGCTATCGGCCTATGACTGGAGCTCCAAACCGGCTGTCTGCTGTGGGCTATCTTTATCGGCGGTGTCCTTTAGTTTGTCACCCGGTTCGACAATGGGGTCCTGTCACACGCTTTGATTTACACCAAGGAGTCTTTCTTTTCAGCCTCAATCAACACTGGAAGTCAATCCTTTTGAGTCACTTCCCTTGTTTTCTCCCTGATTAGCTCTCGTTGCGTTACCCAGACTAGGCGAGCGTGTTTCTTGGATCACATGAGCCAGCTACGTAATATTTTGTGACTAGATAAGCCACCGCCAGACACACCTTGATTTCGACAACAGGGATCGCGGATCCGCTATGAATAGGGGCGTGGACTGCGCATGTGTTTTCATCATGAATATTCAAACCGCCCTTTGAAGTCGTGAGAGCCTAGCTCAGCTTCCGCCTACACAGTGATTCACAAGTGCGGATTTTACCTGGACGATGACTCATCGATTCAAGGCACCTTACAGCTAGCGGTGACATGGGCAATGCGCAGGCGAGAGGCAGAGCAATAATTTCTTCGGGGTAGTTAGACACGACTAGTCACTCTCTCGTGGTAATCTGTCTTTGCCCTCACCACTCCCTGTCGATTGAGGGTTGCGTGTTATGCGGTGACTGCATTCCTGTCGCAATCACACGAACAGAAAAATGAATGAGAATAAGAAAAGAATGGTCTTTAATTTCTCGAAGTCTGATTCCTGAAGGATTTAGATTTTCATCGCTGTCGTTTCTTGTCTCGAATACTTTTCCCAGAAAGTGAGGGACATTGGTAAGAGTGAAGATGATTCTTAATGTTATGTTTTCTAGTCTGAATGTTGATTTTCAGCGCTGTCGTCTCTTGCCTCGATTATTATTGACCGAAGACTGGAAAATGAGGAAGAATGGGATAGTTCTCAACGTTACGGGTTCTGTACAGTGAGAGGTTTTTATTGACTCACATGCGAAGCAAAAGTGAGTCTATGTACTGAGCCGTGTCGTCCGTCCGTCCGTCCGTCCGTCCGGGCGTCCGTCCGTCCGTCCGTCCGGGCGTAAAAAAACTTAAACGTTGGATTTTTATCGGAGACTATTAAGTCTATCAACACCAAATGTGGCATGATGATGTATGATGACAAGGCCTCAAAAAACAAACATAGTGACTTGACCTTGCTTCAAGGTCAAGGTCACAGGAGCCATAAATGTGGTCTCAAAAACAGTCATTTTTCACATTTTCCCAATTTTCTCCCACGTTATTGAGAATGGCGACCTTAGCTACAAGTGGTATATAGGTCAAAGCAAGCCCTATCTTTTGATACCAGTTTGGTTGACCTTGCTTCAAGGTCAAGGTCACAGGAGCTCTTCAAAGTTGGATTGTATACATATTTTGAAGTGACCTTGACCCTGAACTATGGAAGATAACTGTTTCAAACTTAATAATTATGTGGGGCACATGTTATACTTTTATCATGAGACACATTTGTTCACATATCATCAAGGTCAAGGTCACTTTGACCCTTATGAAATGTGACCAAAATGGGGTAGTGAACCACTAAAAGTGACTATATCTCATGGTAGAAAGTGCCAATAAGCACCATTGTGCTTCCTATGTCTTGAATTAACAGCTTTGTGTTGCATGACCTTGGATGACCTTGACCTTGGGTCAAGGTCACATGTATTTTGGTAGGAAAAATGTGTAAAGCATTTCTTTGTGTATGATGTCATTGGTAGGTTTAGTTGTTTGACCTTGACCTTGAAGGTCACGGTCATATAAAGGTCAAGGTCAAGCATGTGAGTCGTATGGGCTTTGCCCTTCTTGTTTATCTTGCTGTTGTTTCTCGTCTCGAAAAGTGTAAAGCGGCTTGAGTCCCAGCCATGGGTGATAAGGTGCTATATAAAACTACACCTTTACCCCTTAAAAAATAACCTTTTAGTTTTCACGGAAAGATAGGAAGATAAGTTAGAACGAGGAAAGTCTTTAACACCCTATATAGTCTGATCCTTTAAGTGTCTTTGTGTTTTCTCACTGATATTTCATGTATCAAATATTTATAGATGAAAATGTGAGAATAAGATTAGTCCACAAATGAGTCTAGTATTCATCGTGACACTTTGTTATCGTTGTAGTCGTGATGTAGTCGTTCGAGATTTTTCTATTATTTTTCTCTCATCGCCTTTCTTACTTTCTTCCTGCCATTCTCTCATCCTGCACGCACTCCCTGTCGGTTCGCTTCCTTCCAGCCTTAGCTTGATTTCCTCTATCGTTGTCTTCTAAGACTCGTTATTTGGCTACTTCCCCATCATTGCCTGACGGTAGCGTTGTGTCGGGCAGCTGAGATATTCATTATAAATTAGTTTATTCCAACTTGGTAGATTTGATCCCCCCCTCCCCCCCCTCCCCCCCGTCCCCCCCCCCTCCCCCCCCCCTCCCCCCCTCCCCCCCTCCAGCAGCTGGTATATATTGATTGTTGAAATGATATGATTGAAACGATAGAATCGTTATCAAAATATTTTATGACATGTTTTTATGAAACGTTAGAAAAACATCAAACAACGTTTAAAGGGTGCCAAAATAACTTATTCTCGAATGTCCTACTCGTATGTCAACAGCGCAGTAGAGAAGATACAACGCTTCTCTTTGTGGCTCCTTATTTTAAAACTTTGTTCCAAAAATAAAGTGTATGAAATAGTTAGCAAATATAGAGCAACAAGATCCTCGCCTATGTCGACATGATCACTGCGGACAAGAATAATCTCAAAACAGTTTCTATGAAAAAAACAGAAAACGAAACGAAACAAATACTCAGAGGACGCAAACCTCTACCGAGGAAGCCACAGCACAGTGCGGCATAACTCAGGCAGTGTGTTCTGCTTGCCTGGCCTGACACTACACAAAGACACTATCCAACTGTCTTTGCACTGCATGACGGTTTTAGCGCTGCTAATGGTTCATGGTGGTTCGCCCGCGGTGCGGCCTGTACAATTCAAGACGTTGTTCGCTCAACTCAGGAACGTTAGTTTATAACACTTTAAAGCGGTTGAATAGACGGCTGGTCTTCCATGGCATGTATAATTCAGACAGCATGTTCTGCTTGCCGAATCTGAAGCTACGCAGTCTAGTTCATTTGAGCGCCTGCTAGTGGTCTCTGAATGCGAAACCCATACGCTGGTTTGCCGTGCACGGTGGGCTACGGCGCTGCGATAAAATCTCTTTATGGGTTGTAATTCCAAAACGTCATAACAGATATCCTCCCAAATTTAATGGATTGTTCCTGTGGTGGAACCCTGACAAAACAGCAACTTTATTCAGAATCCGTTGTGAAAATTTTCCTGGTTATTTCGCTGAATAACGAACAAACTAACGAACGAAGCTACCAACCGACCGAAAACATAACCTCCTTGGCGCAGGTCACGAGACTGGCAGTCATTTTCTGAACAACTTGCACCTCTCCATCAGCGGGTGAAGCCAAGCTCTGTCTCGGGGTCTGCTTGCTCATTCAGGCCACGGCTGTACGGCTTTTCCAACCCTCTAAATAGGAGTAACTGGGTTTGTAGAGCAAACGAGCCAGCTTTCAGGTGTGTGTAGTGTCCCTGCTTTGAATCGACTGGCCCTGCGCAGAGTTTGAAGCAGGAAGCCAGAAAGCAGGCATTTGCAGGGTACATCACCTTTAGGGGTAGTTGTGACGTGGATAGACAGATGGGGGGGAGAGAGAGAGAGAGAGAGAGAGAGAGAGAGAGAGAGAGAGAGAGAGAGAGAGAGAGAGAGAGAGAGAGAGAGAGAGAGAGAGAGAGAGAGAGAGAGAGAGATGGAGTATTTATCGTCACAACTTCTGTGGACTGAGAATAAGAATACAGTAAAACCATCGCGTCTGTATACAGTATTCGACCCTGAAGGCGAATATAGGGAATTCGATACTTCGCTTTCTCCAGCTCTAGTGACTTGTGACAAAAAATGTTGACATAACCTACACAGGTTTATCATAATCATCATTTTGTTAGGTCACAGGCCTGTCACTACGTAATCACAGCTAGTATGATCTTCAGCGCAAGCAATTTGTCTTGTATCCTTGCCTACATTTAAACGTGTTTCAAACTTATGACTGCATTGATCCATAAGTATTCAGTTGTTCATTGATTCTTTCAGAGCATTGAATCAATTATGATGAGTTTTGAAAATCGGCACTGTAAAAGAAAGCGTTCTAAAGCCAAGTGCCATGCAACGAGCGAGGAAAAGAACCAATACCAGATACGTACCATAGGAAGGGGAAACTATATCTAGCAAATGGGAGCGCGTTCCCATAACAGCAGTTCACACAGGTCAGCCTGAAGTCAAGGACGCATCCGATACTGACCAACAGATTACATTCTACTCCAGAGCTGATTGTCACGGGTTCCTTCCTACTCGGACTTTTTCCGAGAGGGACATAACATCCAATCAAAAGATACAATACACAACACGCCAATAAATTAACAAATTCAATTTATTCTTACAAAACTCTAACACAACCCATCAATAAAGTACACATTCAATCAAAAAGAAAACACATATCATAAAACCAAAATAATTCCTTTTCTTCAACAACCCAACATCCTCCTAAACTCAACCACACTCACTCCAAATCTAAACCACATAAGAAACCCACCTCAACCAACAGCATATCAATTTTCCCCAAAAGCCAGTCTCAATACATGACAATCCCATCAATCAAATCCTCAAATCACAACAATATCCAACTTAACACCATCCTAGGGTACACCACAATTAACCATCACTATCATGACCTACACCACCATTATCCAAATCAACAAACAACCACAAATACAAATCACTAGCATGACCCTTGCCACACCAGCACCCAATCACTGATCATCAAGACAATCCAATCCCACAAAACAATACTAAACTAAACCCGAATTCCACTTGTCTTGTCCATATTTGCAATATACAATTCTAAATCACAACTTCAACCGAATTGACCAAAAATTCTTTTAACCCGTGGCCACACCGACCCACAATCAAAAATCAACAAAAATACAAATCATTTGTCATACCGACACACCTAAACACAAAAACATATCCAAGACTTCGCCCACACAGGGTACATGGATATAACTTCACAACCGTCTCACAGAGAGACATATCCAAGACTTCGCCCACACAGGGTACAGGGATATAACTTCACAACCCTCTCACACAGAGACATATCCAAGACTTCGCCCACACAGGGTACAGGGATATAACTTCACCACCGTCTCACACAGAGACATATCCAAGACTTCGCCCACACAGGGTACATGGATATAACTCCACAACCGTCTCACACAGAGAAATATCCAAGACTTCGCCCACACAGGGTACATGGATATAACTTCACAACCGTCTCACAAAAAAATTTGTACTCACTGGGAAAAACCTCCTTCCTCGACACAACAAAGTAGCTCCTAGCCCTCCGGCTCTCACACTCTGCACGACAGCAGGTAGTCGCTATCCTGGTCGAGACTCTCGGCACGAGCCGTCTCCACTGTGGGACACACAGCGTCCCCTGACTCTCAACCGTAGAAAGCTCAGGTTTTCCAGAGACCAGCACCATAGCTCCTCACCCTCTGGCGCTCCACCTCTGTCTGCCTCGATTTCTCTTTCCTCACCCCCTTCTCACATCTCCCGTGATCCTCTCGCCCGCCACTTGCACGGACCCATCTGTCTCAGTTCATGGGAACATCACATCTCCGTGCTCGTTGTGAGCACTATTCCGCTTGACCCATGCTACGCACGATGTTATTTTTTCTAGCGCGGCCAAAACCGTTTCCAAATTTAAGCGTACCTTGTCGCCAGGAGGTTAAAGGCCCTTATTCACCGCCTCCTCAAAATCCGCCGTGTGACAAAACCCCCCCTCAAGTTCTATCATCTGATAGAACCCTAAAAAAAACACACGGACGAATTTTACTCCCCTTCACTCCCCTAGGCGACTCAGGAAGTCCGCTCCCACATTCTCGGCGCCCGGGATCGCTCGCACAGAGAAGGAGTCCTGTTGTAGCGATAGAGCCCACCTCATGACCCTTCGGTTAGTGCTTTTCATGGTTTGCATGAACTGCAGGGGTTGATGGTCACACTCAATGATGAAATGGCGTCCCCACAGGTACGGTGCAAACTTGCCGATTGTCCAGACAATGGCTAGACATTCTCGCTCGATCGTAGAGTAGTTTTTCTCCAGGTCTGCCCCTCTCTGTCTGGATGCCTTTAGCCTCCCACTCAGCTCCTCTATCTCCTCCAGTCTCTTGGCCAACTGCACAATGTAGTCGTTTTTCTGCAACTCCCGCTGCTGCAGTAAGGCCCTTTGGTGGTGGTACAGTGAGATGTACTCGCCGATAGTGTCTGTTTCTCCCTGTATCTGCAGGACAAGATGCTCCAGCTGCTCTGCCTTGTCTGACAATTCTGCTTTGTCCCGCATCACACTCATGTACTTCTCCTGAATCATCTCCACGGCAGACCTCAGCTTCTCAAACTCCGCTCTGCTGATCTTGTCGCTCTGGATGCTCTCCAGCAGTGAGCTGCGGTCTCCCGCCTCCTCCCCAAGCTCCGCAACCCTCCTCTCCAAATCCCTGATCCGCTCCTCCTTCTCCTCCAGGAACCTGCTGAGCTGGGCCTTGTCGCGCTCCTCCGTCAGAGACGTGGTCTGTTCTGACATCTCCCTGGTCTGCCTCTGGAGCTGTGAGATTAACTGCTGGTACTGGCCCACCACCTGGTCTCTGTTGGCAACCACCTCCTTCAGGTCCTCGTCCTTCTGTTGTGCCAAGGCCTGTGCCGCGGCCCTCTCCTGTCTCAGATCTTCCAACCTCTTCATCGTCCTCTCCGTGCTGTCTGTCTCACCCGACAGCTGCTGGGCATACAGCTCCGCCATTTCCAAGCGTTTCTGGAGTTCAGCAACCGTTTCTTCCAGCCTCGAGTTGTCCGTCACTTTTGATTTCACCTTGGCAGTGAGTTCTGCATTCTGTTGTGACAGCTCGTCCTTAGATTTGTTGAGTTTGTACAAATCCAGCTTCAACCGGTCCACTTCTTTGGCGTTCCCCCTGCTGGACTTCTCAAACTGCTGGCTGGTCTGGGAGAGAGAGGCAACGTTCTCCGACGGTGATGCTGCCGACACGACATCCCTCCGCGACCGTATGGCCTTGAGTGCGCTTCTTCTCGGACAATTTCGAGCCCTGTGCCCGATTTCCTTGCACACAAAGCATCTTCCCCTGAACCATTTTGCATTCGTCACCCTCGCGGAACCAGCGTATTGCTCATCGTACTTGAGTGTCCCCTTTTTCACATTCCGGATATTCGACCTCGGATCAGAACTGTCCTTTTCTCCCTCAGGCTGCGTAGCTGTCCTGTCTCCTGAGTTGAGTCGCGAGAAGACCGACGTTGCCGACCGGGCCATGCGACGAGCTTCCAAGTGATTAAATGCGTGAGTCGCACTTTCCTTAGCTGTCGCTTTTCCCTTTTCAAGGACATGTTGCAGGAGCTCTGATGAGAAGCCCCTCAACAGCTGTTCTTTGAGGAAGAGGTCGAGGATGCCCTCTGCGTCTCCTAAGTCTACCTCCTCATGAGAAAGCCAGCTGATGAGAGCAGTTCTCAGACGAATGAAGAACTCTTTAAAATTCTCATCGCCTTCCTTCTTAATAGACCGGAATGTCTTCTGGTACTGGTCGGCGGACTTGTGGAAGGCCTCTTGAAGAACTTTCTTGATTTTCTCATACTCAAGACTCTCAGGGTTGTCCATGCGGAGCCATGCCTCCTTCGCCTTTCCCTGCAAAAGTGGAGACAGACGCCGACCCCATTCAGACCTCCTCCAACCATGTGCTTCTACGTTTCTCTCGAAGTGTAGTAAGTATCGGTCAATGTCCTCTTCATCTTGAAACTTCTCTAAATGGAGTCGATAATTGTCCCTCCTATCCACGTCCACTTGATTGTCGACAGTGGTCTCCGCTTGAGAGCGGGGCGGACCTCGCCCTACAGCCGCCTGCAGGATACTCGCCATGTCCTCCAGGTGCCGAGCGTCTCTCATCTCAGCCTCCCTCCTAAGCTCCAGTGTCTCTCGTTGCATCTGCTGCATCATTTCCAACACTGATGCTATGGACTCCCCTGCACTTGAGGACTATCACCACTGCCGGGAGGCTCTCGCTTTGCTCCAACGTTGGCTGAGACCTGTTGTGGAGGGGACTTGTACGACGTCAGTAGCGGTGACGCCAGGCGGAAAGGAAGCGGACCGCCCCTACCCCTTCCGGTATACGCCCTGGACATCATGGGCGAGGAGACGCTACCGAACGCCAACACCGCCTCTTCCCTCAGCTGAGGTGAGAAGGCGACGGTGGTCGTGGACGTAGTCGTAGTTACGGGTCCTGTAGTGACAGTTGTCGATGGATAAGATTCAACAAGGGTCCCCAACGGCTCGAACAGGGACCTCTCCGCCATCTCCAACACCGGGGACAGCAGTGGCGAGGATATCCCGGGAGTAGGCGACGGACTCAGACAGCGAGAACGCTGCCGTAGAGTTGACGCTCGTACCGACCGGTCTGACTCGGCCATCAACCACTGAAAGCCAAGCAAACTACATCCCCACAACCAAACCCAGTCATCAGAACACTACCATCGCGGACTCTACACCAACTCATCCAGGGTACCGACAATTTCTTCTCAACCATACAACACCTCACCCAACAGAAAAACACAATTACAAAACCAATTGATTGGATCCCGGACGAGCCCCCATTTTGTCACGGGTCCCTTCCTACTCGGACTTTTTCCGAGAGGGACATAACATCCAATCAAAAGATACAATACACAACACGCAAATAAATTAACAAATTCAATTTATTCTTACAAAACTCTAACACAACCCATCAATAAAGTACACATTCAATCATAAAAAAACACATATCATAAAACCAAAACAATTCCTTTTCTTCAACAACCCAACATCCTCCTAAACTCAACCACACTCACTCCAAATCTAAACCACATAAGAAACCCACCTCAACCAACAGCATCTCAATTTTCCCCAAAAGCCAGTCTCAATACATGACAATCCCATCAATCAAATCCTCAAATCACAACAATATCCAACTTAACACCATCCTAGGGTACACCACAATTAACCATCACTATCATGACCTACACCACCATTATCCAAATCAACAAACAACCACAAATACAAATCACTAGCATGACCCTTGCCACACCAGCACCCAATCACTGATCATCAAGACAATCCAATCCCACAAAACAATACTAAACTAAACCAGAATTCCACTTGTCTTGTCCATATTTGCAATATACAATTCTAAATCACAACTTCAACCAAATTGACCAAAAATTCTTTTAACCCGTGGCCACACCGACCCACAATCAAAAAATCAACAAAAATACAAATCATTTGTCATACCGACACACCCAAACACAAAAACATATCCAAGACTTCGCCCACACAGGGTACATGGATATAACTTCACAACCGTCTCACAGAGAGACATATCCAAGACTTCGCCCACACAGGGTACAGGGATATAACTTCACAACCCTCTCACACAGAGACATATCCAAGACTTCGCCCACACAGGGTACAGGGATATAACTTCACAACCGTCTCACACAGAGACATATCCAAGACTTCGCCCACACAGGGTACAGGGATATAACTTCACAACCGTCTCACACAGAGACATATCCAAGACTTCGCCCACACAGGGTACAGGGATATAACTTCACAACCGTCTCACAAAGAAATTTGTACTCACTGGGAAAAACCTCCTTCCTCGACACAACAACGTAGCTCCTAGCCCTCCGGCTCTCACACTCTGCACGACAGCAGGTAATCGCTATCCTGGTCGAGACTCTCGGCACGAGCCGTCTCCACTGTGGGACACACAGCGTCCCCTGACTCTCAACCGTAGAAAGCTCAGGTTTTCCAGAGACCAGCACCATAGCTCCTCACCCTCTGGCGCTCCACCTCTGTCTGCCTCGATTTCTCTTTCCTCACCCCCTTCTCACATCTCCCGCGATCCTCTCGCCCGCCACTTGCACGGACCCATCTGTCTCAGTTCATGGGAACATCACATCTCCGTGCTCGTTGTGAGCACTATTCCGCTTGACCCATGCTACGCACGATGTTATTTTTTCTAGCGCGGCCAAAACCGTTTCCAAATTTAAGCGTACCTTGTCGCCAGGAGGTTAAAGACCCTTATTCACCGCCTCCTCAAAATCCGCCGTGTGACACTGATATGACCCGATCCTAGAACACCTAAAGAGCGGTATTACAAGAAAGGAATTAATTTGTAGTCTCCCACCACGCACGCATAAATAACCATCCGTGTACATCATAAATGGATCTCTCTGTACCTTGATGGCAATTTTAAACTTGACCCACAGTCGTCAATGTCAACAATGTGCATTTTCGCCCGTTGAACCAGGTACCCGTGGTACTGCTGCCTGTAAGGGAACTGAAAATTGCACACTGCATGCCCATGGGGTACCTAAAAAGATGAACTATGTATGGTCGTTTAAACGGGCGACTATGTTTCTTGTGGTCATGTGTTGCATTATGGACTCTTAGTTGCGAGCGCCCATCGTTTTTCAGAGCAGAGCTTTTGTACAGATGACAGTTTTCTCGTAGGTGTAGGTGTCATAATGTTTATGCCCTTAAAGTCCATTTAGAAAATCCAGAATTAATGAGTCTCTGGTTTAGTATTTGTCAGGTAAATACGCTCGTATTATTACTTCTTTTTTTCCTTTTACGTAATGCTTATACCTAAATACAAAAGTACATACACTTCTATTGAACGCATTCTTGTTTTAAATTACAACACATGTAGTGGCATTCCTGAACTTAATATTCGGGTGCACGAGCTTTGAATTAATAAGAAACTGTCATCTGGTAGATGAAGAATATTTCTCAAAAGATTGCTTTCCAAACGGGCGTTAGGCCGTCTTCCAGTCGTGACAGGCGCAGCAGGGCTGCGTCGCATAAATAGACACGAGGTCTTGCGAGGCACAGACCGGTGTCAAATTGTGTCAACATCTGCCTGCCTTTACATCTATTTTCAACCTGTTGACACCGGCCTATTCCGTAGGGAGTCCTCGCAAGACACTAACGGAAGCAACGCGCCCCAGTCCTTTGTCTGAGAAGGGACGTTGCAGTGTGTGTCATCTGCAGGCGTTGATCGAAGCATTTCCGCTGCTGTGACGTCATGCCAGTCATGAGGCCATAAAAGGAGGTCAAAGGTATGCGTCGTCTGAGGTGCGTTCCCCAGACCATGTGATACGCTAGTCAAAAGCCATCAAAAGAGCATTTCCGGTATCACTTTTAAATTATCGCTGTATCATACGGGAGGTCAGCAGCGAAATTGGGATGAAAAATAAGACTGTCTGGTCTTGGAAACGGATACATTACGAGAAGTGACTAAACTGGACGTTGCGTAATGATTAGGCCAAATGAAAACATAGATGGGGGGGGGGGGGGGGGAGGGGGGTTGTCGGTAGGTCGGCCTGTATTGTATCTTCTTCTTTTCTTCTTTATAAAAGGGGCCATATTGAACTCAAGCCAAACTTTCTATCACCGAAAAATATTATTTACTCTTAAATAGTGGATTCCCTGAGTGCTCATTGGGCAGGGAAGTTGATACGGCATGCAGTTCACGGTTTGCCATAAACTTCTTACAGCGATCATCATCATCATCATCATCATCATCATCATCATCATCATCATCATCAGGAGGAGGAGGAGGAGGAGGAGGAGGAGGAGGAGGAGGAGGAGGAGGGGGAGGGGGAGGGGGGGGGAGGAGGAGGAGGAGGAGGAGGAGGAGGAGGAGGAGGAGGAGGAGGAGGAGGAGGAGGAGGAGGAGGAGGAGGAGGAGGAGGAGGAGGACGACGACGACGACGAAGACGACAACAACAACAACAACAATAACAACAGAAATGTCTTTGATTAGTGTATCATAGTCCTAGGGTACGCACCTGTGGATTCAAAGAAATCTTCAGTGCATAGTAATGGTAAAATACTGAGCTGCGAACAAATTCAAATGAATTTTCCAAATTGAATAGACTGTTGTCACTGACTCCCAGATTTGGGGGGAAACCCCTTCTAAATTCATCAGATTGGAAATGTGGCGGATTTCCGGTCCACTGAAACAATTATCCCTCCAGGTTTACTGGAGGTCCTACAGACTTTATCTGTCTGTCTGTCTGTCTGTCTGTCTGTCTGTCTGTCTGTCTGTCTGTCTGTCTGTCTGTCTGTCTGTCCCGACTCCACGGCTTATATCTCAAAAACTACTGGACGGATTTCCTTGAGAGTTTGCACACTAACTGGAAGTTAGGTCCGATTGAATGTATCAAATTTTCAGAATCGAGGCTTGAAGAGAAAGTGGTTTTTTAAGGTCGTACACTCCAGAGCGCCTCCCCAAATACGCGT
>JAWQFJ010002968.1:150981-163481 GCA_034096865.1 Theodoxus fluviatilis | reverse complement strand
AACTTCGGCTGCGCAACTTGTAGCATCACAATTCTGTCCACAAAGGCAGAGTACGATATTCCTTTAATCTTCAGAGACAGAGTGGGGTTCATTCATCTGTTGGCTTCTTACGCACAATCTTTGAAAACTAAAGGCCGGGCCCATCTATAAAGCACAGAGCAAGGCCTCGTGCGAACGTGCTCTTCTTTCGACACTGCTCAGCGAGAAGTTCTGTAAAAGTTATCTCACTGGTCGCCAGCAGCCCATCACTCTGTTACAGAGAACCGTCACTGCTTAAAAATTAGTTTCGCGGGCTGGAATACAACTATTCCATTTTTTGCAAGCAAATGGCATTTCGCAAAAATGTATTCCCTCTCGACAACATGTCTACATCAGTGCAAAATATACTAATACTAATAGTGTGTGAAATGACCACTCGAAGCACTGCTCTTCGTTCAAACACGAAGTGTCAGGGTGAACTACAATATAAAGGCTTGGCTGTGACTCATTGGGGTGGGAGGAAAACATCCGTGAAGCAGCAGTCCATGCATGTCCCACCCTCCTCATGTGCTGTCCAGGTCACCGTAGTGAAACTCGATAGCCTGTTGCAGTCAACTTGTTTGCGCTTGCTCTTAATCACTGGCGTATGCACTACTTCTTTCATCCTTCCCTCCCTCTCTGCGATTTCTCTTGGGATCCCCTCCCCACCTCTGTGTGTGTGTGTGTGTGTGTGTGTGTGTGTGTGTGTGTGTGTGTGTGTGTGTGTGTGTGTGTGTCTGTCTGTCTGTCTGTCTGGTCTGTGTGTGTGTGTGTGTGTGTGTGTGTGTGTGTGTGTGTGTCTGTGTGTGTGTCTCTGTGCGCGTGCATGTGTGTGTTTGCGTTTTGTCTGCTTGTCTACCTTTCAGTCTTTCTCTCATACATCACTTTTTAAAAATTCTGCTCGTTTCCAGAACGATGTAAGTTCACGAATTACACCATTCTTCTCCTACCCCCTCCACCCCACCCCCAATCCCCCTCCGACCTGCCAGTTTATGAATCAAAGGAAAAAATGCTTTGCATGTAAGGCAAAACTATTTATGTGGGCAGCAGCGAACTGGGTCGTTCAGCGTCTGCTCTTTGACCCCGCTGAACCGGGAATTTTTCACGAGCAGAACTGGCACTGCGCATGCTACAGCTCCCTAGCACCCTCCAAGACCAACCGCGTAATCACTCAGTCTTCAAGGGAGGGACAGACCACACGCCTTTCCCCTCTGGCGAGTACACAACCTTTTCACCCAAAATGAAGCGGAACTCGCTCGCCTCCCTCCTTGCCATATTAAACTGAGTCACAGCGGCAGCTTTCAGTAACCATAACTGAGGCTTGGCTGTGACCTTTCGCAGACGCAGACCCGTTTTTGGCTTTTCTTTGCATGCCCCTTGATACCTAATAATGGCGGCCAGCATAAATGTCGTTATTTGATCAAGGATTCAACATGACAGACTACAAGCGTCTGATATGGAGGCGGTGGGGCATATGGGCATTTGAGAGCCGACCTACATGTATCATTGTTTTTAGCAACGACC
Source organism: Theodoxus fluviatilis (assembly GCA_034096865.1). NCBI lineage: Eukaryota > Metazoa > Mollusca > Gastropoda > Cycloneritida > Neritidae > Theodoxus > Theodoxus fluviatilis. Next base: position 161,939 of record JAWQFJ010002968.1, on the reverse strand, counting down.
CCCTCTGGACTGCACATGAGAAAACAAGGCTGGAGTGGGAAAAACGACAAAATGAGACGTTTCAGTTACATTGTTATTTATTCATGTGTGCATTTTTCAGGGGGAAAACATGTTCATATAGAAAAAAACAACTTTTATTTTCACAGCTGTGCTCAGGAAAGCAAATACGTGACACTGTGTTGATGACTTTTCTCAGCGTTTGCTCAAAAATTGTTTTGCTGATTTTGGCCTCGTTTCTCATGCACCGTCAAGCTAGAAGTCGCGGCTCTCTCTGTGTGGAAATGCTGTAAAACAACAACAACAACAATGAAGATGACGACAACGACGACGACGACGACGATGATGATGATGATAACGAAATAAGAATGGAAGCAACAACAATAATAATGATAATGAAAATAAAATTAAAAACAACAATAACAACAACAACGACGACGCCGACGACAATAATAACAACAACAATAATATAAAAATAATAATGACAATAATGATAATATGATGATGATGATGATGATGATGATGATGATGATGATGATGATGATGATGATGATGATGATGATGATGATGATGATGATGATGATGATGATGATTTAGCATGAATGAATGAAGGTCGAGTACCTTTAAGGACATAAATGGTTTCAGAATGCATGAGTTTGAAGTGAGTGATTCATGGAAAGTCTATTTGAGACCGAGCAATGTTTACAAAACGACAGGAGATTGGTTGGTGTTAGCAGTGAGCTTGTATTCAGAAAGTGTTGTTTGGAAAAATGACAAGAGAATGGATGAGTTGCTGTTTGGATCCACTGGTGTCAAGTTGTCCATTCCTTGAATGTGAAGCTAGGGCCGAGAACCCCGAGTCAGTTACATATTTGACGTACTACAGAATGGCAGAGCTGCTGAGAGTAGGTCTATGTAGCACAATGAACTCAAAGCGAAGACTAAGACACTGATCGACCTTTTGACAAACCACGTTCTTTTTTGGCCGCTGATCGTCTTCACACTCACCCGTGAGAATAACGATTCCTCGCCTATCCCGAGTACAGCGAGTGTGTATCTCAGTCTCGATCTGCTTTCTCACTGCCACGAACGGCTCTTAAGTAGCCGATGGACAAGAGCGCGGTTTTCTGTCATCATCGCGATTTCATGACAAACAAAACATAGGGCGCGTTTCTTAGGCCCAACATTTCGAGAGAATCGCGAGGGCTAGGTGTTGCCTACGTTCATCGCTCATAAAGACGCACTCGCCGTGAAGGCGGGAGGCCGAGGTAGCTTCGGAGCTCCCTGGGGCGTGTTTGTTTGGCCCAAAAGGACGCAACACATGAAAAAAGGACGTAAATGTATGTACATGAACAGGATCGGGACTAACATCCAGTCTTGCGACTTAAACGCGCACGAATTTAGAGGGTGATCGAGTTATTCTCGAGACCGAACAGTCAGTTACTTTCTTCGCACCAGTGCTGCTTGCTCGTGCTGGTCCAGCCTTGTTGATGACCTGCTGCGAGTCCTCGTGCTGCCCGCGTGGCCCGAGATGTCGCCGGGTTTGTTGTGTCTGGCGGCGGCTGGGTGACGGTTGACCTGTGACGGGGCTGGAGCGGATGGATTCTCAGCTGCTGGTGAAACCAGCGTCTGACGACTTGTGCACGATCGCTCCCCGGTAACATCTCGGCTTTGGGTCACGGGAAGCCTCACGCTTGGCCGACGACATGATCGCGAACGCGTTGCCCCTCACGATTGCCAGCGAGATTCTCTGGAACAGGAACTGTGTCTGGCGCGGGTCATCTGTCGACAGTGCAATCCGCTGGCCGATCTCTCGGATAAGTTCCGTTGCTGCCGGTCCGACGACTCCGGTAGTTTCAACAGCGAACGGGACGAAGTGGTACCGTTCCGAGATAGAGGCGTACTTCCTCCTTTTCGAACCTTCGGCGGTGCGGCAGGCGTGCCCTGGGTCGATGGCAGAGTCTGTCATTGAAGACGGCGCAAAAGAATCAGAGCAGGTGGCGTCCCAAACAAGTGACTTGCCGTTCTTGAATGGGAATACCGTCATGCCGTCGGGGCGTCGCCCATCTCCTCTGTCAAGACCCAAAATCTCGAGAGAATCGCGAGGGCTAGGCGTTGCCTACGTTCCTCGCTCATAAGGACGCACTCGCCGTGAAAGCGGGAGGCCGAGGCAGAGTGTCTCTGGCCGAGGGAGGTCCGGAGCTCCCTCAATTGGTGTGTTCTATGAAGTGAAAAACTGATGTGATATCTGAATCGTCAGTTATTTTCTCTATCGGCAACTTCTACACCGACTCTGGCGCCAGGACGCAGCTATGTTGTTCCGCCTTGCGAGATGATTGGCCTTTTTTCTAGCTGTAGGAGCGTCTCGCTCGCCCTCGACTAGCCATTCAGGGAGAATGGCTAGATTTGTGGCCAAACAAACGCGCCCTTTGATGCGGGTAGTACTAATGACCGCAATATACCGCAATATACCGCAATATACCGCAATATACCGCAATATACCGCAATACCCCCAAATACACTCTCAGAAAAGAAAAAAACATCAACAGATCGATGCTAAAGACGTGCTTTTGATATTGCGCGATCATGCCGAGAAGAAAACAACGTTCGGAGAAGTTTAGACACAGTAGATCACGCTGCTGTCGAATAGGCCTACATGCAGCCTGTTTTGCAAGGCGTCTACGTGATCTACTGTGTCTAAACTTCTCCGAACGTTGTTTTCTTCTCGGCATGATCGCGCAATATCAAAAGCACGTTTTTAGCATCGATCTGTTGATGTTTTTTCTTTTCTGAGAGTGTATTTGGGGGTATTGCGGTATATTGCGGTGTATTGCGGTGTATTGCGGTCATTAGTAGTACCTACTGGGTACTACTAATGACCGCAATATACCGCAATATACCGCAATATACCGCAATATACCGCAATATACCGCAATATACCGCAATACCCCCAAATGCACTCTCAGAAAACTAAACTTCTCCGAACGTTGTTTTCTTCTCGGCATGATCGCGCAATATCAAAAGTACGTCTTTAGCATCGATCTGTTGATGTTTTTTTCTTTTCTGAGAGTGTATTTGGGGGTATTGCGGTATATTGCGGTATATTGCGGTATATTGCGGTCATTAGTACTACCGCTTTGATGCTTTCCATTGCAGAGACCCGGATGAGCCAAAATGGCGAAGACAGTGCGAGTTGGGCTGGTGTTCGGAGATAACAGTGCCTGTGAGGTGCTTCTCAGGGTCCGAGAATGGAAAAGTCTACGTACACGAAAGTATTTGCTGTTCGAGTGTTCATTTGTATATATAGAGGACTTACACTGCTGAAATTGTTTTATCGCTTGCAAACACACAACACCGCACACGTGCGCTCTATGAAGTATGTCCCTCGAATTGATCGAAATGAATTGAGCGTAATATTTTCGACAAAACTGTTTAAAGTTTAACCCGGGTTGCTCTTTTTTCTTTGAAAAAGTTCCCGTGCCATTCAATATGACACCATGGTGTGTTCTATCAAGTTAAAAACTGATGTGACATCTTTATCGTCAGTTATTTCGTCTATCGGCAACTTCTTCACCGACTCTGGCTCTGGGACGCAGCCATGTTCTTCCGCCTTGCCAGTTGTTGATTGGCCGTTTTTTTAAAATAAAGCTGTAGGAGCGTCTCGCTCGCCCTCGACTAGCCTACGAGGGAGAATCTCGAGATTTTGGGCCTAAAAAACGCGCCCATAATCGTTAATCAGGACGAGGGTGAGAATGGCTCCGCATCAGGGCTGGATCAGCGCCGCCCTCCTGTTGTCGTCATGCCTTTGTCGTCAGGCACGCCGCTCGGCCATGCTGCTTGACCATCGGTCAGTGGTAATTGGCCTCGAACTGACATGGTCCTCTGCCTGGAATTAGTACGGCGCACCGCAACGGCAGCTGCGAGGTGATCAGCTGTCGGAGCAGGGGCCTCTCCCGTTTCACGGAAGAGACAAATGGTCACAAGCAACAGTCAGCATGTGGGTTAGTGTACACACACGAACTCATAGCACAGTCAACACAAATAGTGCTACAAGTATTGGAAGCGATGCAAGCCCTTTGCAGAGGTTAACACCTCGCTGTTTAGGACTTCGGAGGCTGAAAAGTTTCCCTCTGTAATAACGACCTCAAGAAGTCCCCCTCCTACTCTGTGCGCGGCCACGCCATGTGTACAGGTAGGAGGAATTGTCCCTCTCCTAGAGAGTCAATGTTTTCTGGAGAGCCAGACAAAGATGCGAGCTATTTAGGCTACAGCGGAGACTGGAGGTAGGACTGCGAGGCACTTACACAGAAGCAGAAGTGTTTCAAGCTATGCGCCGGTCTACACAATCCCTTGCTGCTGATGTGCTTTTGCATCTTTCGAGCAACGCCACACTTGATGATGCACTACACAAGTTGGACAAGATGTTCAGATGCGATCTGCCCGCTGAGAAACTCTACGAAAAGTTCTCCGCTGCAAGGCAGCGGCCATCAGAGTCGGTAGTGGCTTGGGATATACAAACAGGGGACCTTGGCTCAAGCAGTATGCTTCTGTTGTGAAGGTTCCAGAACGAACCCGACATTGTAGTGCAATCAGATTGTTTACATCGGTCTCTCCATTAGGGCTGAAATGGTCGTTGTCGGCAACATTTCCGGACACTGTACCCGAGGTACTCTGTCCGACCGGACAGAGTACCCCAGTTTGAAATCTCGTTCTTACAGTCACGTGACATACCGATGATAGCGCTCAGCTCAGACCGCACCCGCCACTCCGCCTGACTGACTTCGCATGCCCGGGGAGTTATGCTAAGATCCGGCCGCGTTAATGTATCTGCGTTTTGTGACAAACGTCTTGCTCGGTGGTACTGTACTCCATGCACCTTAACGGTCCGCGTGATTCGGGTGTAATCTTAAGCTAAACGACGTACCGAATGTTTCCGACTTCGACCATTTCAGCAGTGCCAATAAACGTACCTCGGGTACAGTGTCCGGAAATGTTGCCGACAACGACCATTTCAGCTCCATTAGGTCGTTGCCCAGTCAATTGGTTGAGTCGGGCTAAATTTGTCTTGACTGTGTCACGTGACGTCATCCGTGGAGCTTCGCGGCTGCGGAGCAGATCGTAGGCTGTTCTTGAAGGTTCTGGAATCTGTGTTATGGTATACAAAGCGCGATAAAGCGAGAGAGAGACACACAAGAGAGCAGATACGACAGAGAAAAGGTGAGAACTTAACTAGAGGATAAACGAGTCATCCTTTATAAGAAGGGAGTCCTCTGCGGCACTGCGCTTAGAGTGAAGTTGCTACTCGATAAGAACGCTGTCTCTTTGTTCAAATAAACTTTATTCAAACAATGACCACTGTTCTGCAATGATAAAGGAAAGGAACAATGTTGACTAACGGCATTTGGCAACATGTAACTGACCATCGATACACGATTATAACTCAGTTAAATGTGAAAACATAAAGATGCTACGCACGGAGAGAATCCTGTGATTATGCACAAACAATATATGATTGAACTGAATGGTAGCTTATAAAGCAGAACTTACAGATAAATGAGGTGAAGCGTCGTTATGCAGCGCACGTGTTTTACACAGCTATTTTGGATACTGAGTTTTTAGGAGTAACGTCCCTTGACTAGGAGCGTCTATTTACAGGAGTAGGTCGTAATCCGCTATCTCCCCCCAAGTCTTTTGTTGGAATAAATAAAGACTGATAATGAAGGGATGGATGTTGGACTGGTCAGTAATAAGATGGCGTTAAGGGGCGTAGTCATTGAGCCATTTCGGTGCACGAACAGTACGACTGGAGCGTCACGGCCAATCAGTGGAACTTTCTGGCGGGGCTCCTGATGAGGCAGTGGGGGTGGTGTTACTCTGTCCGCCAGTCTGCTGAGCGGCTGGGGTGTCATCGTGCAGCTGTTCGATCCTTGGCGTGGTGATGCGCTGCCCACGGAGACTCTGAGTTGGGCGAGTAGGTGTAGCCAGAGCGCCCTTGCGTACACCCGCCTTGGGCAATGGCTGGGGTGTAGGGGGTGTTGGGCTCATGGCGTCTGGGGAGGGTTGGTCATGGTCATGGTCCACACGAGTGGATGTTTGGCGATGGTTGATGGGAGTGTTGGACAAAGGAGGTAAGGTCGCATTGCCTGAAGTCCCACGCTGTGCTGGCCGCAGAGTGATCAGACCGGGTGCGGTGGGGGGAGTGGGCGCAGTGGAGAAGGGTGTGTCCATTGTGATGGATCTTGTGGGAGAGGGGGGTGGATCACGGGTGAGTATCTCCTGAGAAACTTGCGGTTGCATAGGGTGACTCTGCCTGAGCCATCGACTTTAATCACATATTGATCAAATTGGCGAACTTCGATCACCGTCCCGGTCTTGTTCCATTTCAGTGGATGGGGTCCAACCTGATTTTGGATGCAGACATAGTCGCCAACTTTGAGGGGTGGCAGTCGTTTGGGTGTGTGCTCGTCTCCAAAGGACACAAAGAATCCGTCTTTGCCTCCACTGCCCACGCTGTCATTGTCTGCTATCTCTCCCTCTGCCAACTGTCCATCAGATCCGGCTCTCGATCCAGTCTGGAAGTCTCCTGCAGGGAATTCCAACGCTTCATGACCAGAGTACTGCATGACAGGCTGAGCGTGTGGTGCGTGCGTTGCCATGGCTACCATGGCAGGCTGCTGAAGCTGCGGATGAGCGTCTGTCTGTGGGGGAATGGCACTGGACTGTGGGGGCAAAGGATACTGTGGCTGCAGAAGCTGGGGCTGGGAAGCGGTGCTGTAGACAGCAAGCATCCCTGGTTGCGGATGGCGACCAGCTATACACCTTGGAAGAGAGTGGTAGCCGTTTCCACTCTCCACCACACCATGATTCTGTCCAGGTGGGGGTGCACGGGGGAGGGTGTGGGAGGCATATTGGGGGGATTGGTATGGCACAGACTGCATAGGGGGGTGAGGGTGAGGGGATTGGTGTGGGACAAGCCCAGGCCGCAATGCCACCTGTCCACCAGTTGGAAGGGGGTGCAGCACAAAAGGCAGGGCGTCACCCCCAGGGCCAGGGCCCACGGGGGGGGGGGGGGGCATGGCTGCCTGGGAGAACCCTGGAGGGACTGAGCAGCTGCTTTGATCTGTTCTTGCTGCAGGGAGAGTCTGGCAATCTCACCCTGGAGCTCCGTCAGGCTGCGGTTCAGTCTGTCCAGGGACGAGTTGTATTCCTGGTACTTCTCGGGGTCACCACTGCAACTGTGCTGGCTACCGGAGTCTGAGCCACTCAGACAGGACATCCTGGTTCTCCAGGCTGGCACTGTCGCCCCCGACCACCAGCCGTGGATCCATCCCTTCTCCTGAAACCCTTCTCTTCTGGGCTGGGGGTTTCCCGTTCCTCCTGTGAGAAGATGACATCACAGTGCACAGGACGTCGAAGATGGCAGCTTTGCCGTTTTCTGTGGCAGGTGGTGGTCGGCGCCTAGGTCTGTCTTTGCTGCGGCATACAGACTCATGGTGGTGGTCTCTGTTGCACGCCTGACATCGATGGTCGTATTCCGGGCAGTCGGTCTTACGGGTTCGGGCCAAGGAATGTGCACCATGGCCTGTTTTTCCACAATACGTGCAGAGTTCTTTTTTGTCGTTTTTGAAGGCGAAACGTTTCTTCTTCTGATAGTTGCTGCTTGCGGCATCAACCGAGGCTGATGCGGCGTCAGTTGTGTGGATATTCAGCAGGCAGGAGGCTGATCGTTTGCAGGCTTCTTTCGCTTCCACGAATCGGAGCGCGTGTTCCAGGCTCATATCCTGGTCCTCATTGCTAAGGAGGTCCAACTGGATGTCGGGATCTGCTACGCCACAGATGAGGGCGTCGCGGAGTATGGCGGCGGTGTAGCTGACGTCCCGGCCGCAAGTCTCGGAAGGGCATTTGATTGTGAAGTTGCACACCCCGGCTTGGCCAGCGAGGCTAATGTTATGGAGTGTAACTCTGGCCACCATTGTGTTCTCTTGGCGTACGGCGAGCCTTCTGATGGCGGCCAAGATTTCATTTTCAGTTTTGCCCATCAGGCTACCGCCTGCTGATCTAGTAAGGCCATTTTGTTGAGGTTCGTCGCAGCATTCCAGGTGTTGCAAAGTTTTGTCGCGGCCTGTCACTTTTGTGGCGGCGACATAGTCAGACCATCGGGACACGAAGTATTCCCATTCCTCGCTGGTGCCGGCGGCGTAGATGATTGGTCGCTTGACTCTGTCGATCTTCGCTGCTGTAGTGAGTCCCTGAGTGTGGGTAGTTCCTTGAGCGGTGAGGAGAGCAGCAACGATGATGGCGTCGAGGTCCTCTGTCACGTAGTCACAGTCAGGGATTGGGCAGGCGACGGCAGGCATGGTGTTGTTGGCGCTTGGTCACGCTCAACCGACCGTGGTCATAGATAAGAACGCTGTCTCTTTGTTCAAATAAACTTTATTCAAACAATGACCACGGTTCTGCAATGATAAAGGAAAGGAACAATGTTGACTAACGGCATTTGGCAACATGTAACTGACCATCGATACACGATTATAACTCAGTTAAATGTGAAAACATAAAGATGCTACGCACGGAGAGAATCCTGTGATTTTGCACAAACAATATATAATTGAACTGAATGGTAGCTTAGTTACATAAAGCAGAACTTACAGTTAAATGAGGTGAAGCGTCGTTATGAAGCGCACGTGTTTTACACAGCTATTTATCCCTCCAGGTTTACTGGAGGTCCTACAGACTTTATCTGTCTGTCTGTCTGTCTGTCTGTCTGTGGGTGTGTCTGTCTGTCCCGACTTAACGGCTGATATCTCAAAAACTACTGGATGGATTTCCTTGACATTTTGCACACTTACTGGAAGTTAGATCCGATTGAATGTATCAAATTTTCAGAATCGAGGCTTGAAAAGAAATGGGTTTTTTAAGGTCGTAAACTTGAAAGCACCTCCCTAAATAGTCAATTGATGGATTGGCGAAATTGCAAGATGGGTGACGTCATCAATAACGTGACAAAATTGTATCTGTCTTTCTGTCTCTCTGTCCGGACTTAACGGCTGATTTGTCAAAAACTAGTGGATGGATTTCCTTGACATTTTGCACACTTACTGGAAGTTAGGTCCGATTGAATGTATGACATTTTCTGAATCGAGGCTTGAAAAGAAATTGATTTATGTAGGTCGTAAACTCGAACCCCCCCCCCCCCCCCCCTGAGATTTCAATTGACGGAATAGCCAGATCGAGTCAAACAGAGTTATCTTTTCCTACTTTCACAAAACAATGAGTAGAGTAGAGTAGATTCTTCGGCCTTCTTAGGCGTCCAGGGCCTGTTGCCGATTCTGATGGTTCTCTGGCTGTATTTGCATCGCTCTTACGGATACTGGTCTTCTGACCAGGCCTAGTCTTTTTCACTTGTGAAAAAAGAAAAAAAGAAAGCTTATACGAGAAGATTATTGACGTTGATGGGTTAGATCCGTATGAAACACAAAACAGTTTGTGGTCTGTCGACAAAAACCAGTTGCCGGACATAAACCACGCCAGGATTGTACAATATTTTGTGCTGGGCAAAAGTGCGAGAATTTTGCAGCCTTCAAAAGCTTGGGAGCTTACAGGACTTTCGTCTGTGGTTAATAATAATAATAATAATAATAATAATAATAATAATAATAATAATAATAATAATAATACAGACTATTTGTACGCACATACCTTCCCTAATAGGCAAGCTCATGGCGTTTACAATGAAAAAGTCCACACTCATACAAAGCATTCCAACACTCGCACACTGTACAGTTGAAATAAAGAAAAATTAAATACAATACAATTAATTAAATAGCAAGCAATAAACAAAACACGAAACATAAAAGAGGCGCCTTGTGAAGCACTTCACTGCTCGTCAGGAAAGACTGACCGGAACAGGTGCGAGAAGTGCGAAGCTACAAACCAGATGGCTGTCAGAACACAGTAGTTTCAGCAAAGGTAAATGGTCTGAAATAAACTTATTTTGTTTACTCCCAGGGTAAAATCTCATCTCACACCTTCCTATTTCACGGTCACTTGTAAGTTGTCGCTGCGAACGCTATAAATGCTTTACAAAAACTCAGGCACACCAGATCTCCAATGACACGATTGGTAGAGCGTTGGTCTCTTGGTCATGCGTGACCAGGTTCGATTCTGCGCTGAAACTTTTTTTTCTCTTTTTTTTCAAGAGGTTGTGGGTTCGAACCCGACCTGGTTTTGTGTGTGTGTGTGTGTGTGTGTGTGTGTGTGTGTGTGTGTGTTTTCCCCCTCTTTTCTCGAGAGGTTGGGGTTCGAACCCAATCTTCTTTTTTTATGCCAAAACCTGGAGGCTCAGTGCCAGCGGTTTTTATTTTGGATACCGAGTTTTTAGGAGTAACGTCCCTTGACTAGGAGCGTCTATTTACAGGAGTAGGTCGTAATCCGCTAGTTACGACGATTGCTGTTTACTGATTTTCACCGCTGTGTAGCGATCAGTGCGTGATTAAAGTTTATCGAAAACGACCACCAGCGTTTGTAAACTTCGACTTCCCGGCGCAAGCTAGGAAAACCCCAGTACAACAGGATATTGCAAGAGAAGAGTGCAACACTTTTATTCTTGGAGTTGGACGACATTTTATTGTTCAGCAAGACTTTAGAAAACTCACCTGGAAAGGCTTAATCGTGTTCTTGGGAAGTTGGAGGAGGCAGGTCTAATTAAAGTCAGACTAGAAAAAAACTGAACTACTCCGAAGATCACTGACATTTCTTGGACACATTAATAACATTGTCTCATTCAAATGTATTGAGACTGACTCTGATAAAATCCAGTGTATCTAGGATTGGCCTGTCGCTTCTATGATTGTGTCAGGCGCTCAAATTGCCACTTTCTTGTCGCACTTTTGGCCTGTCAAAGTGCTCAGATGTCAGGCAGTGTAAACTGATTCGAGCTCCTCATCCGGCACGAACGCAAG
>JAWQFJ010002968.1:85981-145981 GCA_034096865.1 Theodoxus fluviatilis | reverse complement strand
GGGTGCGCGCCCAGTACATCGCGGCTGAACCTGGCAGCAGAGGGCGCTCAGCTCGGTGAGTCATGATTCACTTGTCAAGGGTTCTTCTTCACTCTGACTTTGTTGCCAATCATCTTAGCCATTGAGATTTCATGTGTGGCTGAGTTCAATATCGTTGATGGAATGCAGTGCACCTACTATATAAATTCAAAATCTGAGTACCAGTAGTTTGGCTGTCTGTACACCTTTGCACTGCTTTTTTGTCTGTGCATCAGCTCCATTTTTGCTTCATAAGCCCTCTGATTCTGTTGTGTCAGTTCCCACTCCAATTCTTGACCTTTTTTGTTACTTTCATAGGCTTCTTCCTGCTCCTCCTTCTCCTCTTCCTTCTGTTGCTCCTCCTCCTTCTCCACTGTCTGCTCCACTTCCTCCTCCTCTCCTGCTCCCTCTCTTGCTTCTGTTGCTCCTCCTCCTTCTCCACTGTCTGCTCCACTTCCTCCTCCTCTCCTGCTCCCTCTCTTGCTTCTGTTGCTCCTCCTCCTTCTCCACTGTCTGCTCCACTTCCTTCTCCTCTCCTGCTCCCTCTCTTGCTTCTGTTGCTCCTCCTCCTTCTCCACTGTCTGCTCCACTTCCTTCTCCTCTCCTGCTCCCTCTCTTCTCTCTTCCTTCTGTTGCTCCTCCTCCTTCTCCACTGTCTGCTCCACTTCCTCCTCCTCTCCTGCTCCCTCTCTTCTCTCTTCCTTCTGTTGCTCCTCCTCCTTCTCCACTGTCTGCTCCACTTCCTTCTCCTCTCCTGCTCCCTCTCTTGCTTCTGTTGCTCCTCCTCCTTCTCCATTGTCTGCTCCACTTCCTCCTCCTCTCCTGCTCCCTCTCTTCTCTCTTGCTTCTGTTGCTCCTCCTCCTTCTCCACTGTCTGCTCCACTTCCTTCTCCTCTCCTGCTCCCTCTCTTGCTTCTGTTGCTCCTCCTCCTTCTCCACTGTCTGCTCCACTTCCTCCTTCTCCCTCTCCTACTTCTGCTCCCTCCAATTCAGACTTCTCTTCCTCCTGCTTTTGCTCTTCCTCCTCTTCTGTCTGTTTCTTCTTGACCTCCTGCTTCTCTAATTTCTCCCCCAAGCTCTTTTCCTCCAGCTTTTTCTCCTGCTCCTCATTTGTCCAGTTATCTTTTTTCACTCATTCTCCTCCTGCGGCTGTACTTCTTGCTCCTGTCCCTATTCACCCTCATAGTGTTGTATTATTTGTCATGCCTCCACCTTGTTTTAGATTCTGATACAGCATATTATATCATTTCACGTATCATCTGTTGCAAAGTCATATTTGAGTAAAAGTATGATTTCCCTTGCAGATGTAAACTTCTGGATTATGGTGAAGAGGAAGTTTTCCTTGATGGCTGGTAAGTTACGATAGTTATGTTAGAATTTCATACAGCTTTTTTAAAAAGATAATTTTCATGACATATTTGCAATGTTGAGTAAGTTATTCATATGCCCGAATGATGTTCTGGGCCTGTATTCACAACGGCGGTTTATCGGCGATTTATTTTAACCCAGATTTATCTCTAAACTCAGACGATTCCAACTGCCTGTTCCGCTCTCCCTTGGCTGGAAACCAGTATATATAGCAAAGCGCAACCTAGGATCCTCTGACGAGCGTACCTTATCTAACCGATCAAGATAACGCGGGGCTAGGGGATAAATCGAGTGTTAAAAAGATAAATCGCCGTTGTGAATACGGGCCCTGGTAAACACAAGACTGGAAGACATGGGAAATTGGAATGCTAATCCCACAGAGAGAAACTGAAAAAATTTATCCAGGCAAAGCATAAGATAAAAGTAGCCCTTTTTGTAAACCCCAATGGTGCTCTTCATGTTGGTTGCTGCCAAGTCAGTTCTAAACATATTCTGCAGAAGATTCAAATGAGTTCTGTGTTTAGATGCTGTTTAGTGTTTAGTATTGTTGAGTCAAATTTGAGTTCTTGTGTTGATCGGTGCTATACTAGAGTGCTGGCCGTCACATCACTGAAATGAACTCATAGTATACCATGGTACGGTGCAGGAAAGTTGGCCAAGGAATCTGAAATTTGGAATGAAAGTGATGTGTGAATTCTCTGATCACAAAGTCTCACTAGTTTCTGTCATTTTGTGCAGTTTTTGTTTGTTTGTTTGTTTTTAATGTCAATCCAATGATAGTTTAGGAACAGAGCTACCTCTCTTGAAGTATTCTCATAATAAAGTAACATTTAATTTTGCAACTAAACTGTTTTTCAAATATATTTGTTTGAAGGCTTGACCATCGTAAATGTAACATAAGCACATAGCCAAGTGAGTACCGTATAGAGCTGGAGCAACTGGATGCTGCCATCATAAGCTGGAACCCCTGGCTGCCTGGCTTTCAGTGCCTGCCCCATTGCTCGGCATGATGTGGCCCCAGTCAGCCAAAGAGGCTGCTGGGTCATCAAGACTGTATCAGATCAGTAACCGTAAAAGTGCTTCGGGGAGCCACATTTTCTCTGGCAAGGCTGTTGTGAACTGCTCCTGTTGAGGCCAGGGCAACTGTTGAATGGGAAATTGGGCTCAAATTTTGGTCTTTCCAACCCCTCAAGGATGTAGACTATTGGTGCTTTTTTTTTACATGTTACAGGCATGTGTCTAAATGCTGTGTGCAGCCACTTGTCAATTAGTTGTGAGACAACGCTCTTTTTGTGCAGTTCTCTGTCGCCTGCCTCCCCATAAATAGCATTCACTGTATACTAGTGTGATACCTTTTCAGACTGAACCACTTGTATGTCAGTGTTTTCATAACATATTAGTTTCAATCCTTCAGAAATGTTCATGTAACGATAAGCAAAAGTGCGGATAGCAAATGCTAACAGTGAACTCTCCTCTTGACCGAGAACCAATTCTCTTGCAACTTAAACTCATGAAGAAATGCGTCTAGAATTTCCACATAGCCAACTTTCTCAAGACCCAATCTGCGAGGAAAAAAAAGCAGGAGAAAAACTGTATTAACTTATTTTTATCCAACCAGTCTGTGGCTGGCTTTGCACCACTTCTAGGCACAGTTGTCTTGCAAGTTTTTTCTTTCTTTTTTCTTCTCTGTGCAGGTTGCGCCCTCTTCCCCAGGAGTTGGCGGCGGTTCCATTCCAGGTGCGCCGATGTGGCCTATGGGGTCTGCAACCCAAAACGCTGATCATCAGCCCTGCTGACCTCTCCATGCGCAATATGTACGTATCGACCTCTCCTGCTTCTATTTAGACATACATTCATCATCCTCTCACTCCTCTGTGTCGGCACAAATTCTGCATTAATGAGAAAGCAGAACTTTTTTTAATCATGTAGAGGGATTTCCCTTCCAAAATGGGGACAACGTGCTGCTTCTGCTGGGGATGTCAGTGTAATTCTGTATAATGGAAAAATGGGTCCATTATTTGACAGTGTCATTCACTGGGTTATCAATGTATTTGATTGATGGAAGGAGTGAGGAAGATGATTGGTGAATAGGATGCTGAGTGCATGCATAAGTATGTGGATGTGTCGGTGGGTGGCAGGTTCTTAGAGAGCTGACAATGAGAGAGAGAGAGAGTTTGCATGAGTGTGTGTGATGTGTGTTTTTGACTCACATGCGAAGCAAAAGTGAGTCTATGTACTCACCCGTGTCGTCCGTCCGGGCGTCCTGTTGTCCGTAAAAAACTTTAATGTTGGATTTTTCTTGGAGACTATTAAGTCTATCAACACCCAATTTGGCATGATGGTGTATGATGACAAGGCGTCAAAAAACATACATAGTGACTTGACCTTGCTTCAAGGTCAAGGTTGCAGGGGCCATAAATGTTGTCTAAAAAACATCCATTTTTCACATTTTCCCAATTTTCTCTGAAGTTTTTGAGATCGGATACCTGACCTATATATATGGTATATAGGGCAAAGTAATCCCTATCTTTTGATACCAGTTTGATTGACCTTGCTTCAAGGTCAAGGTCACAGGAGCTCTTTAAAGTTGGATTGTATACATATTTTGAAGTGATCTTGACCCCTGAACTGAAAGATAACTCTTCCAAACTTCATAACATTGTAGTACACATGTTATACTTTCATACTAGGTCACCCGTGTCGTCCGTCAGGGCGTCCTGTCTTCCGTAAAACACTTAAACGTTGGATTTTTCTCTGAGACTTAAGTCTGTCAACACCCAATTTGGCATGATGGTGTATGATGACAAGGCGTCAAAAAACATACATGGTGACTTGACCTTGCTTCAAGGTCAAGGTCGCAGGGGCCATAAATGTTGTATAAAAAACAGCCATTTTTAACATCCTCTCAGCATGTGAGTCGTGTGGGCTTTGCCCTTCTTGTTAAGTTTGTTAAGTTTGTGTGTGTGTGTGTGTGTGTGTGTGTGTGTGTGTGTGTGTGTTTGTGTGATAATGTGTGTTCGTGTGTGGGGTGTAGATACACTTGCTCAATCCTGCCTTGTAGCAGAATTTTGGTGCTCTGTCTACAGATCATTTTGTGAGAGGAAGTGAAACAGCTATCGAGATACAAGATTTTCCAGGAGCTTTGAATCATGCATGGCATGAACCAAAGCAACCGCAGTAAATGAGGAGTTGCTTAGTACACTGGGCAAGTACAAATGCGAATTTCACACTTGAAAGTCTTCATTAGGCATTAAACCAAGAGAAAACAACCTGAACTGTACAGGGTATGTGTGTTTTTTGTTTTGTGCCTGATAAAGACTTTAAAGTCGATGAATAAATCTGCATTTGTATTTTCAAGCAACTGGTTATTTAACGTCATTGTTTTGGTTCAGTTTTACAAGTTGCCTGTGGTCCACCTATTACAGTAAGCATGGCATGAATTCAGGTACTTAACTTGTGAAGTTAGAAGGAGGCACTCTCTGTGGGCTTTCTGTTTTTCTTCACATAATGATTTGTTTCTTTTTTATGAAATGGAATGCTGCATCTTTGAGTTGATGCCAGCCCCATGTAATATTGAAATTATTCAATGACTGGATTTCTTTCTTGGCTAGATTCTAATGGGCAGCACTAGGAATTTCCATAACCATTTAATGTTGAAGGTTTCTACTGAGAAATGAGGATGGCGCTATGTTGCAGATTTAACGAATTCAGCAAGAGAAAGCCATCTCTTAGATATATAAGAAGGTGGAAGAAAGGACAAAAGACAAAACCCTGCATGTAATGCATATGGTTCTGGTTTTGAGTTGTAGCTCTTGGACTTGGGTTGTCTGGTTGACCTTGCTGTTGAAAAGACTATGTGAATTTGTCTTCAGCATGCTGTGGGATGCACATTGAGTCTTGTAGGTCTTTCAAGAGACCTAGCACTAGATAGCGCTCGATAGTGCTCGACTCATGAACTGCTTGTGTACGCTAGTGCAATTGAGTGCTAAATAGCTTGCCGTGGAGGGGCAGCGTGCATAGATCCAAAATGGCTGCTTTTGGGGAATGGAAGGAAGTGACCGTCACAAATGTGTGCAGTGGCACACCGTTCTACATGTGATTAACACCCAGTCTATGCGAGTAGTTAGGCTGATGTTATACTTGTTTTCGAAAGAATAACTGCTCTGAACTGATTACTTGGCCAGATGTATGCAAAAATTTAAATGAAAAACTTCTGAAAAGTTTGAAGGAAGGTAACACTATATCTTACATTTACCCTTAGTTTGTTGTATATGGAAAAATTCTTGCTTAGGCTGCAAGTCAGCACTGTCGTTTCAACATAATTTTCAATCCGAGGTGTGCTGAACCTTGATGCTCAGAGGCAGCATAATATATCTTACCAGTTTCCTCCAGAGACGATCAGTCTGCAGCTGCTGGCTTGCTCACTCGGTTGAGAAGTGCACTTTGTGACAAAGTAAATTCATAGCAGAAGCCATCTTGGTTAGCACTCAGTCATGTAAAGTGGTTCAAGAGTGATAATTTGGGCATGTCAAACACTCGATCAAGCACTATGTCTCTTGAATAGGCTCCTGGTTTCTGTTCTCTTCAGTGTTTGGTCTTTTTCCTCTTGTGTGGAAGAAAGTGGAAGCTTATTTTGCCTTGCATTATTCAAAAGTTGCACGTTGTGTTTGTCGACTAATACTAGTACTTGTACGTTGTGTTTGTCGACTAATACTAGTACTTGCAGTAGACAGCTTAAAAACTATGAATATGTTTTTGAAAAAAAAATTACCAATAGAGCATCAATTGATCTGGAAGGATATATTTCACTTCAGATTGGGTTATTCATGAGTTATGACACAATCGCCAAAAAACCCCCAAACATTAACCTATTTTTGCCCTTCTACCAAACTACAATTATCAACCTTTGCATGATGTGCAATGGTTGTAAACAAAAAAGGACAATATTACACAATAAGACGCCATAAGTGTAACTATAACACTTTAACTTAAAGTGTTTCTAGTGGTAAGTGGCATATCATATGAAAAAAACCCAACCCTGCATGACATGAATAAACTATTATTAAAAAGTAGCAAACAAAGTACCCTTTTTTGACCAGGTATATTATATTCTACACACATTTACATGCAAACAGGCAAACATTCAACAAGGTATCGTTATTCCAAGTTACCTATTTTAGGGGCAAAAAAGGTCACCGCATAAAGGAAAACAACATATTGAGAAATTTGACTTAAAGTTTGAGAAAGTCAGACAGATTGACCATAAAAGATACAATTTCCAAACATGACTTTTTGATTATGGCATCCATTTCTACTCATGCAAGCAAACTTTCAGCTAATCTTTTTTTAATCCAGTCTCAACATTTCAGGGGCCAAAATCATTGCCTCTGGAGAAAACAAAATTCACTTAAAAAAATAGAAATTTATGCCTTGTGCCCCGTTAATGATTGTTCTGCTTTTGCAGAGTGACAGACAGTTGGGATGTGTCAGCCGCAAATTTTTTGTGGGAATGCATTGATGGTAAGTACAATCTGCTTTTGCTTTCCTGACTTGCTTGATAATGTTGTTGAAATTATGAACATCACACTGATGGGTTGGATTGTCCTTACATATTTTAATGATGATGATGACAACAATGATACTGTTTTGTTGACTCACATGCGAAGCAAAAGTGAGTCTATGTACTCACCCGTTTCGTCCGTCCGGGCGTCCAGGCGTCTGAAAACTTTATCGTTGGATTTTTCTAGGAGACTATTAAGTCTATCAATACCAAATGTGGCATGATGGTGTATGATGACAAGGCCTCAAAAAACATACATAGTATAGTGACTTGACCTTGCTTCAAGGTCAAGGTTGCAGGGGCCATATATGTTGTCTAAAAAACAGCCATTTTTCACATTTTCTCAATTTTCTCTGAAGTTTTTAAGATTGGATACCTCACCTATATATGGTATATAGGGCAAAGTAAGCCCTATCTTTTGATACCAGTTTGGTTGACCTTGCTTCAAGGTCAAGGTCACAGGAGCTCTTCAAAGTTGGATTGTATACATATTTTGAAGTGACCTTGACCCTGAACTATTGAAGATAACTGTTTCAAACTTAATAATTATGTGGGGCACATGTTATTTTTGTTGCTATCGTTGCCGTCGTCGTCATCATCATCATCATCATCATCGCTAGTAATAGTGGTAATGGTAGTATAGTTGTAATACCACCGCCACCACAGTAGTTGCGGCATCATCATCATCATCATCATCACTAGTAGTAACAGTAGTAGTTGTATCACTATCATCATCATCATCATCATTGCTAGTAGTGACAGTGACTGTAATAGTTGTATCATCTTCATCATCATCATCATCATTGATAGTAGTGACAATAACAGTAGTAGTTGTATCATCATCTTCGTTGTCATCATCATCATCATCATCATCAACATCATCATCATCATCATCATCATCATCTTCTTCGTTTGTCATCATCATCATCATCATCATCATCATCATCATCATCATCATCATCATCATCATCATCTTCATCTTCATCATCGTCATCATCATTGTCATCATCATCATCATCCCCACTCTTCAACTTATTGTCTTTTTCTCTGCACTACTGTGAGGCAATGTACTTCTCTGCAAATACTCATGAGGCCTTTTCATCAGCCAAGAAGGAGCAGGTACTTGCAGACATCCTTGTCAGTGTTATTCAGGTTCAATGCAGAAATGGATATAATTGGTCAAAATTGGTTAAGATGGCTGAACTATGAAGATCTCAAGACCTTTATGTGTAAAGTCCTCCATGTAAATGTTACAGGTGCCGATGAAATCAAGGCAGAATTTGTTGAGCAAGATCCATACATGGGCACTGCCCTTGTACGTCTCTACTTCATCACCGACAACAGTCACTTCTGCTTCAATGATGTCCTGGTAGACAGGGACTATGCTGTCTATGAAGCCCCAGGTGAAGGTAAGGAAGTGGTGTGTGTGCTTACCATTCATTACTGCTCAAAATGTTGAGTTGCACTTGGGTTTGATGCATGGCTCATGTTGGATACAGCACTAAGGTAAAGACCACATTCCCTGAAGAAAGTAAGTCTGATTTTGCTGCTCAGAATGATGTGTTGTACTATTATTTGAAGAATCTGTCATTTTGAATTCAGCACAGAGGCAATACCACATTCCTTGAGGATTGGTAAGGAGATGTGTGCTTGCTAGTTTCTGCTGCTCATAATGGTGAATCATACTTGTGTATGGCAAATGCTCACTGTTGGATACAGCTCAGAGGTACTGTCACATTTCTGAAGAAGGCAAGGCCATTTATTGCCTCTCTAAGTAAGAGCCCTCTATGCAAAGTGTACTGAGCTAAAGAGCACTTGGAGATTGCGAACCTCCGTCAAGGCAGCCACAGCAGCGGAGATTTCACAGCTGAATTTGGCAAGTGGGTCATGTAGCAGATGTCATTCTAACCCACTCACTTGCCCTCTCGCGCTGTGGTCATTATTTTTTGCCAAGTTAGGAGGAAGATAAAAATAGGCCAATGCATATGCTGGCATGCAGCACATGACGACCTAAGGCCTAGGGCGATGAATTTTCTGTTTATGGTTGTACTTCCAAAACAAAATAACAGGTAACCTCCAAAATTTAACGGATTGTTCCTTGGGTGAAACCCTGACCTTGCACCTAATCAAGTCAGAATCCGTTTTGAACTTTTTGAGTGATTTGCCTAGTAACGAATGAATGAAACCAGCGAACTAATCAACCAAAAAACAATACCTCCTTGGCTGAAGTAAGTAACAGGTGTGATGAATGTTAGTGTTGGACACAGCACAAAGCTTCAAACACAGTCAAAGAAATTGAGGAGGTATATGAGCTTGCTATGTATAGCTTTTAGGCATATACTCTGATCTACATTTTTGTGTTGTGACAAACGCTACAGCTGATGAGAGCTGAAAAGCCCCAGCTGCTTTATCTCTTATATCTGACAGGACATAATGGTGACATGCCATTAAGCACCAGTAAAAGCAGTACATTATTATGTTTTATTCATGGATTCTCAGGAGAAATCTTGTTGAAAGACAAGGAGAAAATGTTGTGAAACTGAAGCAATGGAGCTTGACTTGAACAATTCTAAGTTGCGTTCCCTAGAAGTGATCTGACTAAACCATTTTGCTGGCAACCAGATTTACCAAACGAGCTGATGGAAGGACCAGGAGTCTGTATCAAGATAGAAGCAACAAAGGAGGCAGTATCAGGTTTTGGAGACAATTTATTGCAGGAACTCACTGATTTAGACGATGCATATGATTACAGCACTCACTTCTTAAGAAACTGGAAGATTTTTCTTGTTTGCCATTGACTGGCTTTGCTAGCGATCAGTTGGCTTGTGGAACGCACCTCAAATCTCATCTAAGCTGTTCCTTATTTCTTTCAGATCCCTTCTCTGACCCTGTGGGGAGGAATCAAGCCGAGGAGGAAGATGACGATGAGCTGCCCCGGCCTCCTGTGAGGTTGAAGACTGTTGCTGAAGCGGTATGAACCACCATGCTTTTCTGGAGATGTCTCGCTATTCTAGGGGAAATTTTTCTTGCCTGATAATCCCTGTTCATCTGCCTCACACCAAATTGGACTTGAAGTCCATAACTGTTTTTGAAAATAAGTTGCCTCAGTAGCTTTCTGCAGACATGAGTTATATTTGTGTAGATGTGTATACAAGCATATTTAACCCATTCGCTTCGGATGGAACGCGCACGTTGCATCCCCCCTTCGCTTCGGGAGCGACGCACGCGTCTCATCGTACCCTCGCGGTGTTTACGTCGAGATCTAAAATTAGCAACGGTAATGGCTGACTTATCGCAATGCCTGCTGGGAAGCAGAGTGACTGCGCACTACGCTAGTGCAAGTTTGATCGAAATCGGACAAGTTTTAGCTGTGTTGTGGTGATTTTTGTCGAGATTTCGACTGACGTTCTGACTTTTTTCGCGTCATGGCCGACTCCGCATCGGATGAGAGCGAAGGAAGCGACATTGATGCCGATTTTAATTCTGATTTCGACGATGTCGATGCGCCGGAAGATCCGCTTCAATAGGACCAGTGGATGCGAGAGATGTTGGAGGAGGAATCGTCGGAGGAAGAGTTTCTAGGCTTCCAAGGATCGTGGCAGACAGAAAATTTTCGTTCTCGCACACGACACGCCTTTCGACGCACTCAAGGAGTGAAGATTGACATCCCCTCGGACGCAAAGCCTCTTCATGTCTTCTCTCTGATCTTCACACACGCGATGTGGGAAAACGACTTGTGACAGAGACAAATCGATATGCTGAGAGAGAGAGAGAGAGAGAGAGTGATGTAAAAAAATCATGATTTTTGAAAGACTTTATCACTTGCTAATGCATGCCTATTTTTGAAAGACTTTATCACTTGCTAATGCATGCCTATTTTTGAAAGACTTTATCACTTGCAAATGCATGTCTTGCACCTTTTCTCTTTATATTATCTGTTATGTCATGCATGTGCTTCATGTTGACCTTTACAGACCTGTTTACTCTCCCGATTTTAGCGGGAGACTCCCGATTTCAGACCCTATTTCCCGACCTCCCGCTAGCTTCGTAAATCTCCCGATTTTTTTTTCACCGATCTCCCGAAAATGAAAAATTTTGAAAGGTTTATTTCGTTTCCGAAGCGTTTACATGACGATCCGAACTTTCTACTACGCCACTGAAGGTCGTTCTGCCGATCTGCAGTACAATTTGTTTGATTGGTTGAGTCAGGGCCTTTGTCCAATCGAGAGCCAGTTTACAATCTGGAATAGCCGCCATTTTGCTTGACCGATCCGAATGATGGCGTCGATTGAAAAGTCAATGAGAAAGAATCGCGGAACCGATTCTGAATCCGACAGTGAGTGTGACACAGAGGATGAGAAAAGAAAGTCCACTGATGTCAGAAGCAGAAAGAGAGTAAAGTACAACGCAAAGTGGAAGGCTGAGTGAAAATCCGAATTCCCGGCATTTCGCCCATCGTCTAAATCGCAATCACGCGGGTTTTGCACGTTCTGCAAAAAAGACATCAACGTGAGCCACGGAGGCAAGAATGAGAGAGAGAGAGAGAGAGAGAGAGAGAGAGAGAGAGAGAGAGAGAGAGAGAGAGAGAGAGAGAACTTGTGCGCGCACGAGAGAGAGAACTTGCGCGTGCGCGCGCGAGAGAGAGAGCGCGCGAGAGCGCGAGAGAAAGAGCGCGCGCGTGCGAGAGAGAGAGAGAGAGAGAGAGAGAGAGAGAGAGAGAGAGAGAGAGAGAGAGAGAGAGAGCGAGAGAGAGAGAGACAGCGCGCGCGCACGAGAGAGAGAGTGAGCGCCGGCGCGCGAAAGAGAGAGAATTTGACTTTTCGCCTCCCTGATCAGAGATGGGACTTATTGGCGTTTCAGCTGATTTCTGAGTTTTTTATTCCACTTTCAGCTGATTTGTATTCAATTGTTATGAAGTTTGTGACCTGGGATGGTACACATATCTAAAAATAAAAATCTCCCGTTTTTTATTGAAATCTCCCGATTTTTGAGTCGCCATCTCCCTATTTTGCACAACTTAAGGTAAACAGGTCTGCCTTTATCTGAGTGAAAAAAGGCATGGTGAAAATTACTTTGTGATCATGTAAAAAAACATTTTTTTTTTGCGATTTCATGTCATGTACCATATTTGCTGTATCTCATGAACAAATTGATTTAGGACTTTGCATTTTGTTTCAGCAGATAGCTAAATGAGTAAATTATCCATTAAGAGTCTGTTTTGAGCTTATTTGGGAGGTTTTCTTTCTAAAAACCATAATTTTGAACTGAAAATCAAGGTGAATGTGTCCGTTTTTGCACTATTTTCTAATTTTAAAAAATCATTCCTAAATTTCGACTTGTAGTGTGTTGTATTTGATTGTATGAGCTTGTGGCAATGGATGTCAGCTTTAAGACAATGCTTATTTTGTGTCTCTGTGATTGTTACAAGTGGAGTTAATAAATTTTTTGTAAACGTACCCGACTTCTTCAGTTTTTCTGAAAAAGGCTCAGGTTTTCAGGACCCTTTTGTGTATACCGTCATAGTAGATGTGTATTCAATCTCATTCAAGTACCTGTAATTTGTGTTAGTGTAGATGTGTATTCAAGTACCGGTAATGCTGAATTAGTGAGCTGCGATCACTGCTGCAGTATGCCTGTTGGGATGTATCATTCGTTGTAAGCTTATATTAAATCATGAATGTGTGAGGAGCTGTGTACTTGTGCCTATACTATTCTGTACGTCAAAATTTTTAACAATGTTGATGAATTTCCTGTTTCCTCTTTTTCAGAAACGACAGAAGGAGCTGTCCAAAGCCAAGACTTCAAAGCAGTCTCTCGTGTCTTCAGCCACAGCAGCTCAATCACCGCCAGGCTCCCTGGAGTCTTCCCTCTCTCCCACTCCACACTGTCTCAGGCACCAGTCTGGACAGGACGAAGCGCGCTCTAGCCCATGGTGGCACCACCAGTCTCCAGCTGGTGCAAGCTCTGAACAGCCCCTCTGTCACACTGCACCTGGCGTTGCTGGCAGCCCTCACTCTACGAAGGCTGCTCCCAGATGCATAGTCAGTTTGGATCCGTCGTTGTCGCCTGGGCATGAGAAGGAAAGTCCTGTGAAGAAGGGCATGACCCGGAAGGAGGCTTTGAGCATTTGGGACAATGTGGCAAGTGGAGGGATGAAGGCACCAGATGTGAAAAGTAAAGGGATGTACTCTGAAGGAGACTCTACCAGTTCAGAAGACTCCAATCCTGCTATAGAGAAACTAAAAAGTGCTCTGTCTAGGCAACAGGTGAAAAGTGAAGAGAACTACACTGAAAGAGAGTCTCCTGAGAAACAGACGGATTCTGAATCTCGTGATCCAAGGGTGGCAAAGCCTGAGACTGTCCTCTCTCAAAGGAATTCCCCACAGAGCACAGATGTCTTATCAGTTCCAGGGGGAAAACATGAGGTTCCTGACTTGCTGCCATCTGTTCCTGAGAAACTAAGTCTTGCAAAGTTGCTTAAGATTTGTGCACAGACTCCTCAGCTGAAACTTAGTCCTCATGAGCATCTGATGAAAATAAGGAATGAAATGCTGAAATCCTCCGTCTCAAGTACACCTGCTCATACTTCAACCAGTAGTAGCCCATCTACAAAATGTGAGCCTACTGGAAATACAAGTCGTGCTTCAAGGTCGGTTATTGCAGAGGGTTTGGCCAGGCCATTTTCACTTGTTGAAAAGAGTCAGTCGATGAACCCCATGCCAGGCAGACACATGACAGAAGTTGATCCTGCAGAGGATGCAGACATGCTTTCAAAGTCGCTGGGTGGACATGATGAACCACACATGGAAACTGCTGCAGACGAGGACCTGAGTGTAGGGTCACTCTGCTGCAGTGAACCCAGAGAAATTCAGGAATGGAAAACGGGTTCCTCAGAGTCGCCAAGCAAACTGGACGAGTTGAAGAGAATGATGCCACAGGGTACACCAAACACAAAACCCTGCTTTGTCAACACACAGGACTCAAGTTGCTCCTCAATTGGGGATGCTGATTCTTGTGAAGGAAGTGAGAGGGATGAAGCAAAGACTGCACAACCAGCTGAAAGCAATATGTTGGCTCTGCTGAAGCCTTTTCAGAAAGCTTGCAGTCCACCAGAAATGAGCAGAGATGCTGAATCTGACTTAGAGAGTCATCAGGAGGCTGCTCAGACAGTCTCATTTGGTGCTGGTGATTCTCAAGAATGCAGCCATCTTTTGAAGCCTGTTGGTGCTAAGGATGAACCTGAGGAAGAGGCTGTAGTTAGTGACTTGGTCACCTCAAAGGGTTTGCTGGAACTGGCGCGTTCCCAGCGGAAAGAGGCTCAGTACAGAAGCACGGAGAGTTCACAGGGTTCAAATAAAAACCCACCCACCCCAAGTGAAAACCCCCAATGTACCTCTGCTCTCCTGCGGCTCTGGGCATTGCAGAAGAAAGAACCACCTGCTTTAGGGAGGGGACGAGGCCTGTTGGGTGCGTACTCAGCAGCTGAGAAACTGGATGAGCCCTCTGGCAGGCTAGGAGATAGTCTCCCCTCTGCCACCATCCCTGTCAAACCATTGTCTCCTTTCCTCCAGCCTTTGACATCATCATCATCATCACCATCATCATCATTAGCCACTGCAGGCTTTTCCCCCAGCCTGGTGTCTGCTGGCAGGGGTGGTGGAGCGTCCACCTCAAATGCCAAGGACTTTGGGAAGAAGATCACAAGCAGTGTTTCCAGCACTGGTACCTCTGATAGCCCTGACAGACCAGTTGTCACCACATCATCATCACCATCACCATCATCATCATTAGCCACTGCAGGCTTTCCCCCCAGCCTGGTGTCTGCTGGCAGGGGTGGTGGAGCGTCCACCTCAAATGCCAAGGACTTTGGGAAGAAGATCACAAGCAGTGTTTCCAGCACTGGTACCTCTGATAGCCCTGACAGACCAGTTGTCACCACAAAAAACATCTTCAAGAACAGTCCACTGCACAGCCCACCTCAAACGCTGGAACAGCTGGATAGGCAGGGGAAGGAAAAGCTGGTGGAGGAAGTGCTGAAAGATCACAGGACAAAAAGGCAGCAGGGGGAAAAAGAGAATGAAGAGGAGAACAAGAGGCAAAAGCTGCAAGGCAAGGTGATTTTCCCCTCTGTCAAGAAGGATTCTCAAGCTGCTCATGACAAGGAGGAAAAGGACCAGAGGGATGAGGATGAAGCAATCGCCAGCAGAAAAGCTTTGGGTCACAAGTAAGTGCAGTAGTGTTTTGGACTGTGTGTGTGTGTGTGTGTGTGTGTGTGTGTGTGTGTGTGTGTGTGTGTGTGTGTGTGTGTGTGTGTGTGTGTGTGCGGATTTGTGTGTGCATGTGTGTGTGTGTACATGCGTGTCTGTGTGTGTGCATGTGTGTGCATGTTTGTGCATGTGTATGTGTGGTTTTTTTTATGTGTATGTGAGGATGTCCAAGATAGTGTGTGTGTTTCAGTGTGTGTGTGTGTGTGTGTGTGTGTGTGTGTGTGTGTGTGTGTGTGTGTGTGTGTGTGCAGGGTTCGTACAGGTCATGGAAAACCTGGAAAGTCATGGAATTTGATTTTTCCTTTTCCAGGCCTGGAAAGTCATGGAATTTCAACTTAGGTCATGGAAAGTCATGGAATTTAAGAAAGAAAAAAAAGAAAGAAAAAAAGACGTTTTCTAGGCTGTGCTTCGCGCGATACTCTCAATCTAATTTTAAACGCTGAGCACGTCAGGAAAACGTGCCCTTGCATCCCATTGGTTAATTCTGAAGGCTCGTGTGCCTTCTGCTTCCTGATTGGTTCTTTGGCTAGGTGACCTCGTTTCATTTCCACGCCGGTCCCGTCAGTTGGTTCAAACGAGGACAGAGTGAAAAGAGATTGTTTTGTTTGTGGTGCAGTGTTTCTTTGAGAATCAGATTATCATCATGCCTGGAAAGTGTCGCTTTCAAGACTCTTGGACAGGAGACCCTGAATACCGTGAGTGGGTCATGCGAGCGAGAGTGGATGGGATGGCTAAGTGCCGATTTTGTGAAAAAGACTTTGATGTATCCAACATGAGAGCAGCAGCGTTGAAAAGCCACACGAATGAAAGGTGTCGCGCACCAGGCGCGTGCTAAAAAACACCAAGAAGAAAAGAGCAAACGTCAAACACGAATATCAGATTTTGTTCAAACTGCAAAAAATGCTGAGACAGAGAGTGCTTCAAAGGTGGTGCATGGTTCCAGCTGGCGCTGCTACGCCGGTCGAAACTAGACCTGGCAGTGGCAGTAGATCTACTGGGATTGACACTTTCTTGACAACAGAGGACACACTGAAAGCAGAAATTTTGTGGACTTTGAAAATGGTCATCTCCCACTTCTCATTCTCCAGTACCAAAGGAATGAACGAGCTGTTCCGTCGCATGTTTCCCGACAGTGTCATCGCCTCCAAGTTTGCCTTGAGTGAAAGCAATGCCCGGTACTTGACAACTTTTGGTCTGGGGCCACATTTCTTAGACATACTCAAGGCAAAGGCCAGGTCTTCTGATTCTCTGGTGCTGCTCTTTGATGAGTCCCTGAATGCTGAACTTCAGAAGAAACAGCTGGATATCCATGTCCGATTTTGCTATTTACCATTTGGCACTGGATCGAAATGGCGACCGCATGTCTGTTTCAAAATGTTGCTGTTTCTAACGTAATTTGGTCAAATATAGTTCTGGTTTAATTAGAATAGCTTAAATATATCATATTCAAGAAGGGGATAACGATATATATGCTCATTTCTAAGCCATTTCGAAGACATTAGCGCCATTTCGGTAAATAGCATGACCGTCAAAATCACACAATGGCGAGTAAGAGCGTGACGGCGCAGATGCGATTTTGACGGACAAATCAGCTGAAATCGGTTAGTTTATTGGGGTTTTTGTTTCAGTTTATGCTAGAACAATCATTTAGGAAGATATTTATTGCAATATTTTGCACATATTGGAAAAAGTATTGTAGAACTCGGGACCTTCAGCGAGTGCTAAATAGACGCCGCACGCGATGTTCGAAGAAATTTCATCAGACCGGAAGTGGCCGTCGGTTCCATAGAATCCACTTTTTCTAGGATTCGCACATATCAATAACACAAAATACCAATGTAACGTGAAAGATGAAAGTCTTTCTGAGTTGTCTAATTTTTAAAAACTAGTGGTAGGATTCCGTGGTAATTTGTATCAAATCTTTGCGCTACTACAGTACTAGCCTGAAAATGCACTCAGCAATACCACTTCACTTTAATGGCTAATTGTGGACAATCCACAAAATATTGTGAATAAAATCAAGAATGAAAGTTGTTTATGAAGCAGAAGGTTTCAAGAACATGTGTCGTGTAGTTTTGTGTTAATCCGTCTTATTTCCGCTGAGAACATACAAGCCGATTACGTAAAAAAAACACCCTCCGCCACTACCGACTCGCGGTGGCTCTACGGAGTTTGCATTTCGCGACTTGGGTTGGTCTCTTCTAAACACTCGTCCATCGATGTTTCTCATTTGATCAAGTTGAAACTTTACTACTCATTAGAGGAAAGATTGCTCTTTCGTTCGGTGTATGTTTGAACTTCCGGTAAAAATCGAAAGTCGAGTTATGGATGAAAGTTCGAACGTCATCGGACATTTTGTTAAAATTTGCTCACTCCCGCTTTTCCGATCAATTTCGTACAGACACCCTCGGATTCTACAAGATTTCCCCCTTCCAACGCTATATTCGATGTTAATGTACGATGAATCTACTTTTTGTCTAGCGCCTGGATTGTGCGCTTGAAGGGAGAAAACAGGCGGAAATTTTCCACCTGTTTGTGTGTACATCGGACCGCAATGGCGTTGTGTAGACGCGTGCTCGATTACCACATTCAGCGTGCGTTAATCGTTGAAGCACCAGACAATTTGGGACAAAAGTATCATCATTTTAAGGAGTACTTGCTTGACAATTTTCTGCATTTGTCAGTTTTTGAATCAATCTGCTGTAAAAATAATAAAAAGAATTATATTTTTTTAACAACGGGTGTATTGTGCGTGAGTTTGGTCGTGCGCCATACACTTTTCTCTTTAAAATTGTCATGTATCACAGTACGCTAGGTCATGGAAAATGTTGTTGAAGGTCATGGAAAGTCATGGAAAAGTCATGGAATTTTGTATCTAAAAACCTGTACGAACCCTGTGTGTGTGTGTGTGTGTGTGAGTGTGTGTGTAACAAATAGATAGACAATCCCAGAGATGCTTGTATCAGGACTTCATGAGGGTGTGTACAAGGACACTTTTGTATTGTCTGGTGTCGGAGGTACAGAATAAGCTGTGCATTTCAAAACTGTCATAAGTCTTGTCTAAATTTGGAAGAGCAGTATGCAAGATCATGTGCATGTGTAAATTAGTTTTGAGGGACTGAAGACTTGGTCAATTTTAAATAATCTCTGAAATAGATTATGAATGATGCAAAAATGAACTTGAAGGTGATTTGAAAATTTGCCTATTTTAAAGTGATCTTTTTGTGTCTTTTATTGCCATGAGAATTGTGCCCTGCCATTGACTTGTGGTGAAAATGGGGCTCCTGTTTCTATCTTGCTGCTTCAGTCTGTCTTGCTGCTTCAGTCTCAGTCTTGGTGCTTCAGTCTCAGTCTTGCTGCTTCAGTCTCAGTCTTGCTGCTTCAGTCTCAGTCTTGTGCTTCAGTCTGTCTTGCTGCTTCAATCTGTCTTGCTGCTTCAGTCTCAGTCTTGCTGCTTCAATCTATCTTGCTGCTTCAATCTATCTTGCTGCTTCAGTGTCAGTCTTGCTGCTTCAGTGTCAGTCTTGCTGCTTCAGTGTCAGTCTTGCTGCTTCAGTGTCAGTCTTGCTGCTTCAGTCTCAGTCTTGCTGCTTCAATCTATCTTGCTGCTTCAATCTATCTTGCTGCTTCAGTGTCAGTCTTGCTGCTTCAGTGTCAGTCTTGCTGCTTCAGTGTCAGTCTTGCTGCTTCAGTGTCAGTCTTGCTGCTTCAGTGTCAGTCTTGCTGCTTCAGTGTCAGTCTTGCTGCTTCAGTCTCAGTCTTGCTGCTTCAGTCTTGCTGCCTCAGTCTTGCTGTGCTCTAGCACTTACCTTGCTTGAGTTATCTCCCCTAGTCTTGCACTTATGACTCAAGATGGAGATAGCTTTAGTTTGCTTTATATGCATTTTCATACTTAATTAATGCACAACTATGACACCCCCCACCCACCCTCCCCCACCCCCCACCCCCCACCCCCCACCCCACTCCCCCACCCCCACCCCTCTCTCCAGCCTCATGATAAAATTTTTTGTCATAAAATTATAAAGTGTTTTTGAGACAAACTCGATAATAAATTGAAATTGCATTCATGGGGGAAAATTACTTGATGTGAATATTTCTATTTTTGCCTGTGGGAAGATACTCAGTTGTGAAATTTGCTGAGGTTTTGAGTGGGATGTAATCCTGGCTGGAAGAATAGAAAAATTCAAATGAAATGATAATATTCTGGAGGCAGTGACTGGGTGCTGCTGCTTGCAAGTGCTAAAGAGTAAGGATTTATGTAAGTTGCTACAATACTAAACCAATATGGAGACCCATGCTTCAGGAGTTGCCGCTTAATCAGTCATCAGCTGTTTTGTATTGTTGCAGCATTTCTGGAATTGCAAGATAGTTGATGTGTAGGGTTGCTTTTAGTAAGGTTTTGCTACATCTTAAAGTCATTCTTTCTTTGGGGTTTTCCACCACCTTGGTTGTAGTGCTTTCAGAAAAAATTGAGGCTCTGTGGCCGAGTGGTTAGTGCACTTGACTTGTAGTGGCTTGCAGCCAGTGGGGGCAGCATTCAAAGTCGTGCACATCCCAGAGTCGCATCCTTGAGCAAGAGGCTTGACTCGCACTACTTCTCCCCACCCAGGAGTAAAACTGAGTACCTGTGAGGACACCAATGGCACCCTGCAGTGTGATTGACCCTAGTAAGTGGCCTCGAGCCAGCGTTGGGTTGGAATGCACTCCAGGGAGTTGAGTCGGTCCTGGTACCTGAGTGTGCACCCTATCTGTCAGTCTCGGTCTTCATGTGCCAGTGAAGGATGGATGCTGGTACCTGAGTGTGCATCCTATCTGTCAGTCGCTGTCTTCATGTGCCAGTGAAGGATGGATGCTGGTACCTGAGTGTGCATCCTATCTCAGTATCTGTCTTCATGTGCCAGTGAAGGATGGATCCTGGTACCTGAGTGTGCATCCTATCTGTCAGTCTCTGTCTTCATGTGCCAGTGAAGGATGGATGCTGGTACCTGAGTGTGCATCCTCTCTGTCAGTCTCTGTCTTCATGTGCCAGTGAAGGATGGATGCTGGTACCTGAGTGTGCATCCTATCTCAGTATCTGTCTTCATGTGTCAGTGAAGGATGGATGCTGGTACCTGAGTGTGCATCCTATCTCAGTATCTGTCTTCATGTGTCAGTGAAGGATGGATCCTGGTACCTGATTGTGCATCCTATCTGTCAGTCTCTGTCTTCATGTGCCAGTGAAGGATGGATGCTGGTACCTGAGTGTGCATCCTATCTCAGTATCTGTCTTCATGTGCCAGTGAAGGATGGATGCTGGTACCTGAGTGTGCATCCTATCTGTCAGTCTCTGTCTTCATGTGCCAGTGAAGGATGGATCCTGGTACCTGAGTGTGCATCCTATCTGTCAGTCTCTGTCTTCATGTGCCAGTGAAGGATGGATGCTGGTACCTGAGTGTGCATCCTATCTCAGTATCTGTCTTCATGTGCCAGTGAAGGATGGATCCTGGTACCTGAGTGTGCATCCTATCTGTCAGTCTCTGTCTTCATGTGCCAGTGAAGGATGGATCCTGGTACCTGAGTGTGCATCCTCTCTGTCAGTCTCTGTCTTCATGTGCCAGTGAAGGATGGATGCTGGTACCTGAGTGTGCATCCTATCTGTCAGTCTCTGTCTTCATGTGCCAGTGAAGGATGGATCCTGGTACCTGAGTGTGCATCCTATCTGTCAGTCTCTGTCTTCATGTGCCAGTGAAGGATGGATGCTGGTACCTGAGTGTGCATCCTATCTCAGTCTCTGTCTTCATGTGCCAGTGAAGGATGGATGCTGGTACCTGAGTGTGCATCCTCTCTGTCAGTCTCTGTCTTCATGTGCCAGTGAAGGATGGATGCTGGTACCTGAGTGTGCATCCTATCTCAGTATCTGTCTTCATGTGTCAGTGAAGGATGGATGCTGGTACCTGAGTGTGCATCCTATCTGTCAGTCTCTGTCTTCATGTGTCAGTGAAGGATGGATCCTGGTACCTGAGTGTGCATCCTATCTCAGTATCTGTCTTCATGTGCCAGTGAAGGATGGATGCTGGTACCTGAGTGTGCATTCTCTCTGTCAGTCTCTGTCTTCATGTGCCAGTGAAGGATGGATGCTGGTACCTGAGTGTGCATCCTATCTCAGTCTCTGTCTTCATGTGCCAGTGAAGGATGGATGCTGGTACCTGAGTGTGCATCCTCTCTGTCAGTCTCTGTCTTCATGTGTCAGTGAAGGATGGATGCTGGTACCTGAGTGTGCATCCTATCTGTCAGTCTCTGTCTTCATGTGCCAGTGAAGGATGGATGCTGGTACCTGAGTGTGCATCCTATCTGTCAGTCTCTGTCTTCATGTGCCAGTGAAGGATGGATGCTGGTACCTGAGTGTGCATCCTATCTGTCAGTCTCTGTCTTCATGTGTCAGTGAAGGATGGATCCTGGTACCTGAGTGTGCATCCTATCTCAGTATCTGTCTTCATGTGTCAGTGAAGGATGGATGCTGGTACCTGAGTGTGCATCCTATCTGTCAGTCTCTGTCTTCATGTGCCAGTGAAGGATGGATGCTGGTACCTGAGTGTGCATCCTATCTGTCAGTCTCTGTCTTCATGTGCCAGTGAAGGATGGATGCTGGTACCTGAGTGTGCATCCTATCTGTCAGTCTCTGTCTTCATGTGCCAGTGAAGGATGGATGCTGGTACCTGAGTGTGCATCCTATCTGTCAGTCTCTGTCTTCATGTGCCAGTGAAGGATGGATCCTGGTACCTGAGTGTGCATCCTATCTCAGTATCTGTCTTCATGTGCCAGTGAAGGATGGATGCTGGTACCTGAGTGTGCATCCTATCTGTCAGTCTCTGTCTTCATGTGCCAGTGAAGGATGGATGCTGGTACCTGAGTGTGCATCCTATCTCAGTATCTGTCAGTCTCTGTCTTCATGTGCCAGTGAAGGATGGATCCTGGTACCTGAGTGTGCATCCTATCTCAGTATCTGTCAGTCTCAGTCTTCATGTGTCAGTGAAGGATGGATGCTGGTACCTGAGTGTGCATCCTATCTCAGTATCTGTCTTCATGTGCCAGTGAAGGATGGATCCTGGTACCTGAGTGTGCATCCTATCTCAGTATCTGTCAGTCTCTGTCTTCATGTGCCAGTGAAGGATGGATGCTGGTACCTGAGTGTGCATCCTATCTGTCAGTCTCTGTCTTCATGTGCCAGTGAAGGATGGATGCTGGTACCTGAGTGTGCATCCTATCTCAGTATCTGTCAGTCTGTCTTCATGTGCCAGTGAAGGATGGATGCTGGTACCTGAGTGTGCATCCTCTCTGTCAGTCTCTGTCTTCATGTGTCAGTGAAGGATGGATCCTGGTACCTGAGTGTGCACCCTATCTCAGTATCTGTCAGTCTCTGTCTTCATGTGCCAGTGAAGGATGGATCCTGGTACCTGAGTGTGCATCCTATCTCAGTATCTGTCAGTCTCTGTCTTCATGTGCCAGTGAAGGATGGATGCTGGTACCTGAGTGTGCATCCTCTCTGTCAGTCTCTGTCTTCATGTGTCAGTGAAGGATGGATCCTGGTACCTGAGTGTGCATCCTATCTAAGTATCTGTCAGTCTCAGTCTTCATGTGCCAGTGAAGGATGGATGCTGGTACCTGAGTGTGCATCCTCTCTGTCAGTCTCTGTCTTCATGTGTCAGTGAAGGATGGATCCTGGTACCTGAGTGTGCACCCTATCTCAGTATCTGTCAGTCTCTGTCTTCATGTGCCAGTGAAGGATGGATCCTGGTACCTGAGTGTGCATCCTATCTCAGTATCTGTCAGTCTCTGTCTTCATGTGCCAGTGAAGGATGGATGCTGGTACCTGAGTGTGCATCCTCTCTGTCAGTCTCTGTCTTCATGTGTCAGTGAAGGATGGATCCTGGTACCTGAGTGTGCATCCTATCTAAGTATCTGTCAGTCTCAGTCTTCATGTGTCAGTGAAGGATGGATGCTGGTACCTGAGTGTGCATCCTTTCTGTCAGTCTCTGTCTTCATGTGTCAGTGAAGGATGGATGCTGGTACCTGAGTGTGCATCCTTTCTGTCAGTCTCAGTCTTCATGTGTCAGTGAAGGATGGATGCTGGTACCTGAGTGTGCATCCTATCTCAGTATCTGTCAGTCTCTGTCTTCATGTGCCAGTGAAGGATGGATCCTGGTACCTGAGTGTGCATCCTATCTCAGTATCTGTCTTCATGTGCCAGTGAAGGATGGATGCTGGTACCTGAGTGTGCATCCTATCTCAGTATCTGTCAGTCTCAGTCTTCATGTGCCAGTGAAGGATGGATGCTGGTACCT
Organism: Theodoxus fluviatilis; assembly: GCA_034096865.1. Classification (NCBI taxonomy): domain Eukaryota; kingdom Metazoa; phylum Mollusca; class Gastropoda; order Cycloneritida; family Neritidae; genus Theodoxus; species Theodoxus fluviatilis. Next base: position 122,447 of record JAWQFJ010002968.1, on the reverse strand, counting down.
GAGTGTGCATCCTATCTCAGTATCTGTCAGTCTCTGTCTTCATGTGCCATTGAAGGATGGATGCTGGTACCTGAGTGTGCATCCTATCTCAGTATCTGTCAGTCTCAGTCTTCATGTGCCAGTGAAGGATGGATCCTGGTACCTGAGTGTGCATCCTATCTCAGTATCTGTCAGTCTCTGTCTTCATGTGCCAGTGAAGGATGGATCCTGGTACCTGAGTGTGCATCCTATCTCAGTATCTGTCAGTCTCTGTCTTCATGTGCCAGTGAAGGATGGATCCTGGTACCTGAGTGTGCATCCTATCTGTCAGTCTCTGTCTTCATGTGTCAGTGAAGGATGGATCCTGGTACCTGAGTGTGCATCCTATCTCAGTATCTGTCTTCATGTGCCAGTGAAGGATGGATGCTGGTACCTGAGTGTGCATCCTATCTGTCAGTATCTGTCTTCATGTGTCAGTGAAGGATGGATGCTGGTACCTGAGTGTGCATCCTATCTGTCAGTATCTGTCTTCATGTGTCAGTGAAGGATGGATGCTGGTACCTGAGTGTGCATCCTATCTGTCAGTCTCTGTCTTCATGTGTCAGTGAAGGATGGATTCTGGTACCTGAGTGTGCATCCTATCTCAGTATCTGTCTTCATGTGTCAGTGAAGGATGGATGCTGGTACCTGAGTGTGCATCCTATCTGTCAGTCTCTGTCTTCATGTGCCAGTGAAGGATGGATGCTGGTACCTGAGTGTGCATCCTTTCTGTCAGTCTCTGTCTTCATGTGCCAGTGAAGGATGGATGCTGGTACCTGAGTGTGCATCCTATCTGTCAGTCTCTGTCTTCATGTGCCAGTGAAGGATGGATGCTGGTACCTGAGTGTGCATCCTATCTGTCAGTCTCTGTCTTCATGTGCCAGTGAAGGATGGATGCTGGTACCTGAGTGTGCATCCTATCTCAGTATCTGTCTTCATGTGCCAGTGAAGGATGGATGCTGGTACCTGAGTGTGCATCCTATCTGTCAGTCTCTGTCTTCATGTGCCAGTGAAGGATGGATGCTGGTACCTGAGTGTGCATCCTATCTCAGTATCTGTCAGTCTCTGTCTTCATGTGCCAGTGAAGAATGGATCCTGGTACCTGAGTGTGCATCCTATCTCAGTATCTGTCAGTCTCAGTCTTCATGTGTCAGTGAAGGATGGATGCTGGTACCTGAGTGTGCATCCTATCTCAGTATCTGTCTTCATGTGCCAGTGAAGGATGGATCCTGGTACCTGAGTGTGCATCCTATCTCAGTATCTGTCAGTCTCTGTCTTCATGTGCCAGTGAAGGATGGATGCTGGTACCTGAGTGTGCATCCTATCTGTCAGTCTCTGTCTTCATGTGCCAGTGAAGGATGGATGCTGGTACCTGAGTGTGCATCCTATCTCAGTATCTGTCAGTCTGTCTTCATGTGCCAGTGAAGGATGGATCCTGGTACCTGAGTGTGCATCCTCTCTGTCAGTCTCTGTCTTCATGTGTCAGTGAAGGATGGATCCTGGTACCTGAGTGTGCACCCTATCTCAGTATCTGTCAGTCTCTGTCTTCATGTGCCAGTGAAGGATGGATCCTGGTACCTGAGTGTGCATCCTATCTCAGTATCTGTCAGTCTCTGTCTTCATGTGCCAGTGAAGGATGGATGCTGGTACCTGAGTGTGCATCCTCTCTGTCAGTCTCTGTCTTCATGTGCCAGTGAAGGATGGATCCTGGTACCTGAGTGTGCATCCTCTCTGTCAGTCTCTGTCTTCATGTGCCAGTGAAGGATNTCAAGTGGTGTAGTGATCAGGTGGTAAAATGCAATGCAGTTTGAGATCCAGACATGGGTGATGTCGCTTTATGAAATCTCACCTTTACTATTAAACATCATGTCAGCAGTGTTCATTTTGTGACCTGCTGCCACACTGACCTCATCAGATCACGTCGTCAGTGCTTGCTGCCATTGTCTTTCCATGGCACAAACTGGTCATGCCTCATGCTTTCTTCTGTTTCTTGGATTGCTTGGCCTTCATGGCTCAGAGACGCATCACTTTCCTTGCTACAGTCGGCTGGGGCAGTTCCTTGCTACAGTCTGCTGGGGCAGTTCCTTGCTACAGTCTGCTGAGGCAGTTCCTTGCTACAGTCAGCTGGGGCAGTTCCTTGCTACAGTCGGCTGGGACAGTTCCTTGCTCATTCGACTGAAGCAGACCCTTGCTACAGTCAGCTGGAGCAGTAATTTGCATCTTTTCAGCACATGTGCAGTTGCTTGTCTGTCTATTCCCAAAGGGGCATTCTGGGCAGCAGCCTTCTGCTTTTCTCTGGCTCTTGCCAGGAGGACTGATAGCCGTCATCAGAAGTGGTGACTGCTGTGTTGATGGATGCATGCCAGTGTGATCTGGCTATTGCCAGTGGAGTGCTCTTGCGCAGTCCTGATTGAAAGAGACTGATATTAACCCTTCAACCCTCGCAGAGCCTGTTGCCACCTTGAAAAAAAATTGTCTGGCTGAAGTGGTTTGACGTTATTGAAGAATTAACTCCCCTTTGTCTGGAGATTAAAGGGTTAAGACCACTAACTCCACTGAGTTACCAGCCTAGCCTACAAGGCTGAGAGGCCATAACAATTTATTCATTCATTCATTCATTCATTCATTCATTCATTCATTCATTTATTCACCAGCCTTCTTCTTCGTTGTCGCATTGCTGCTGCAGAATCTGCTTGATCTGCGAACATTTTTGCTGCTTCCTTCTCCAACCTGCTCAGCATTCCCTATGTGACCGGGTGAAGTGAATCCCGAAGTCTTTACATGACTCTCTCTGTCTGTCTCTCTTTCTCTCTGTCTCTCTCTCTCTGTCTCTCTCTGAGTCTCTCTCTCTCTCTCTGTCTCTCTCTCTCTCTCTCTCTCTCTCTCTCTCTCTCTCTCTCTCTCTCTCTCTCTCTCTCTCTCTCTCTCTCTCTCTCTCTCTCTCTCTCTCTCTCTCTCTCTCTCTCTCTCTCTCTCTCTCTCTGTCTCTCTCTCTCTCTCTCTCTCTCTCTCTCTCTCTCTCTCTCTCTCTCTCTCTCTCTCTCTCTCTCTCTCTCTCTCTCTCCCTCTCTCTCTCCCTCTCCCTTCCCCCCCCCCACCCCCCACCCCCATCCCCTCCCAACCCCGCACCCTCCCCCACCCCCACCCTCCCCCACCCCCACCCCCGACATTGCATGGTTCCCCTCTCTCCTCCCTCTATCATGTATCTTGCGTCTCAGACGCCCAAGTTATATATATATATATATGTTGTAAAGCCAGCCTACTATGTAGCTTATCAGTCCGGGAGGGTCGCAGAGCGTCCTTTTTGACCTTTCCTTATCGTTTGTTAATTGAACTTGACATGTGACCGCGGACAGTTCCCTCCTGTCGTTCTTGTGCGCTATGCCTAAATTGTTAGAAACAAGAGACAAATTTGAGGCTTTCTCTAAATTAAGACATCTGATTGCATTGGTGCAATATTCATTCGGTTGACTTTGTTATGCCTATCGAGGCAACACTTGGTGTGAATAATTTCGAGTAAGTATAAGGCAGCAATGAGCCTTTTTCTATCATTAGGAAAACACAACCCAGAGACAGGCTGAGATCACCACCACCAGATCCCAAGCCTGGCTCCCCTGAGGTCCGCGCATTTCTTTAATAAGGAGGGACTGTCAGCAGGTCGAGAGAGACCCCATCCCATCTGGGGGAGAGACCACTGTCACCACGGTCTTGGGTTGGTCCAGGCCATTATCATCAGGCCTCATCAAAGCCTGCAGTGACTGACTGGCTTGGCACTGCTTCATCCGAATCATCGTGCTTTTGATTTTGGCTGGGATCTGCTTTTCCTTGCTCTGTTTCCTGCATGCAAGGATGACAATTTGAGGATGGTTTCAGTGTTGGGTCGTCATCGTCGTCGTCGTCGTCATGTTCGCCATTGGCATCAGGAAACGAGGCTACAAGTGATGAGCGGGAGGAGTCGATCCTTGAAGAGGAGAGGGATCGACTGGGATTGATGTAAGGATTGTTAGATTATCAGTGCAGCCTCCCGGTTAGTGGCTGGGGAGGAAAATCGTCATTGTCACCATCATCATCGTCATCGTCATCACTTCTATAGTGCTGGTTCTGACGAAAAGTTGCTCACAGTGGCACACATCAATATAGAATTTAATATGAAAATATGAATGAAGCATTTAACATTCATACACACGCACGTGCGCGCGCACACACACACACACGCGCACACACACATTATATATATATATATATATATATATATATATATTTAACATGAAAATATGACTGGAACTATGTTTTATTTAGAAGAGGTATCACAATAAAGTTAAAATTGTTAGCATGTCATGGGCGGGGTGGGAGGTGGGGTGGGGGGAGGGGGTGGTGGTGTTGAGGGGAGTTGAAGAGACATCACATGACAGACTATTTGAAACAAGCTGTCTTATGACTGAAAACTCCTAGTAGTAGGCCTACATATTGTGTGTGGAGATAGAAGACTGCAGCAAATTTTGCCTGAGGGAGTTCATCGTTTTGACATTTAGGATGAGGAAAACTTGCTCTGAAGCATGAGATGTAGGCATTAGTTGCAGCATGATACTTGGATGAGGAAAGGAGCTGCACATGAATACAAGTACTTGTATTTCGATGACTTTAGTGAACCATCTGGCACACGGGAAGAACAAACTAATGTACATTGCAGTCCAATATAGGAATCACCTGATGCTTAGAAGCACGAGTTGCAGGCATGAAGCTTCAGCGTGGAGCTTGGAAGGGGATGAGAGCTACACATGCGTGCATGGACTCATGTGCACATTTACTGTAGTGGAGTGTGTTGCAGGCAGTATTCAGATAAAACTAACACATACTGCCGTCCAAACATTGAGGCCTCCTGCAGGAACTGCTGTTGATGACGCCCTCTCAGGCTAAACAACACTCTGAGAAGGAAGGAATTAGTCTGACTTACTGTCACGGGTAACTCTGTACTTTGTTTCAGTCCCACTCTGGCAGCCATCCCCTTTTCAGCCTCGTAGTATGTGACCCACTCAGCTGTGTTCCTGGTCTCATCAGTCATCACAGCACTGTTCTGGACCCCTTGTTTCCTGTCCCTACCCTGACCCTCCCTCTCTTTCACCAAGATTTAAGTCTGCAGGTTTCATTGCAAGGTCTCTCTAAGGTTGTGGAAGAGAATTTCCCTGCAGTCCCATAGCATGTGTTTGCTCAGAGCATTTTGATCTGGAATGGGTGATTACAAGTGTAACATGACTAGAGAGGATGGATGGCCCCCTCATCAGCTGGAACCCCTGGCTACAGGACTTTCGGGCCCAGCTCCAGAAGCTCAGCCAGGGGCAGTCCCAAGCAGCCAATGGCTACCAGGGGGTATTTGGATGGGGTCGGACTGGGTTCCCATGGTCATTAAAAACTTGGAAAAGTTGTGAAATTTTCCACATAATTTTTTCCAAGGGCTTTGACATTTTGGGTAAAACTGAGAAGTCATGGAAAAGTTGTGAAATTTCTGCATCGGCCGAAGTCTTTTTTCAATTGTGCCCATCGATGTTCGGGCAATGACTTCCTGTCACATGGCGCGCAGAGTTACTTCTCTTGACCAGGTGCATGCCATCGAGCTGGAGATGCTCAACCCGCGTTCAGCTGTCTGTTACTACGAACAGGAAAAGCAAGAGGATGCCAGCAGTGCGAAACAATAGTACAGTTTCACAGATTTGTGCGAGAAAATGTCAATACATTTTTCAAGAAAGTTTGGAAAATGTTTCTTGGACATCTGCCGGAACCCAGGTTGGATCGTTCAGACTACCCCGGAGCATTAAGCCTTGTCTACTCAAAATGACAAACTAGTCACCAAACCTTATGTTACTTATATATATATATATATATATCCATCCCAAACACACCATCACAGACATTTGCCTGCCAGTCAAACCGAAAAACCATCACCCATCCTTCATTTGCCATATTTCCATGGAAAACTCGCCCCTCATTCTATGTTGTGATTTATACTATCCACTCAGAACTGATAGCTGATACTTGCCTTGTGGGAAGTTCAGGTGGTGAATGGGGGACTTTGATCAATGATTGCCATACCGTTACAAATTGTCATTTGACTTGGTCATTATTCCAATGCATAGAAAACATGATGGCCATTTATAATATTATTGTTGTGACATTAAAAACTTGATTTTGTGATTTTAAAAGGGTTCCAATTTTTTTAGCTTTAGTGTTATTGTTATTTATATTTATCAATGATAGACTTACTTCAGGAAGTATGAGAGGAATTCTGTTATGGAGATTCATTAGTTCTTTTATCCATGTTACTGAGTATGTCGGTCATTTTGTAGTTGTAATGTATGATTTGTGCTTGTGTGTGCATGTGCACACACGCACACACACACACACACACACACACACACACACACACACACACACACACACACACACACACACACACACACACACACACACACACACACACACACACACAAACACTCATGTACACCCCTTTAGAAAGTGGTTCCTTTCATTATTGCAAAGCTGACTGTGACATTCTTTGTAATTTACCTGTTTCTTCGTCTCTGCAGGGTGATGAAAGTGCTGAAAGCCAACAAGCCATCACTGCCCTCAATCGTAAGCAGACTCATTCATTTGCCTTGTCACACATTTGTCTCTGTGTTGAGTTTTCCACTGTGGGTTTGAGATGAGAATTGACCCACAGCGTCTCCCTACATGATTCGTAAGAGGCGACATCGTGACTTGATTTGCGTTTACTTGATTTAAGTGATTGTCATGCCTAATGGCCTTACATAGCCTACAAAGGCTGATAGGCCGTAAAGCGCCATCCATCCATCCTTGTTGAATTTAGCTTCCTTTTAAAGAGGTACTTATACTTTTTCAAAAAGGTTTTACCATTTTGTCAAACATTTTGCACCTTGTCAAACAGTTGAATTGGGCTTCCTTTGTAGTTGGTGTTTTGAAATGAATCTTTGGGTAATGCCCTTTAGTTTCTTCATTAATGTCATGTTTATTATCCGACTCCAATTTCTCTTGGTAACTTGAGTGTGTATATGGAACATTGCTCAGGAAAAAAAAGTATATGGAAATTATTGAAGTTATCCCCATTTGATCAATTATTTTGCATTCAGCAGCCATTTTTTGATGATGGGTTGGATCAGTACACTATTGCTGTTGTGTTGGGGGCTGTGGGAGTTATCCCCCTTTGGAAAATATTCCCTGTTGCTCTCATTATGTGGAAGCAGGTTCAGGGTTTTTTGGGCCAGGAATTCCCCTGGACCTTTGACCTGGAGCACATAGCTGTTCCAGGAAATAGTATATAGAAGTAAGCTAGTTGACTTCAAACATGGCTATGGCGGTTTGTCCTTTGTGGAATGATAGAAAGGGGCAAATGTATGGAATGGTTATATATGTAATTGTATTTTGTTCATGCAATGCTGTCTTTTTGTTTCCCAGTATTGTCACTGTCAGAAGAATGTAATACATTCAGCCCAAATAAACACATCACCCATGTGATCTGTCGTTGGTACAGCTGCTAATTGAAATGACATAAAAGAATTAAATTCATGTCTATGATTACAGTTGTTTTTATTATACTTTTCAAGGAAAAAGTTGAGGGTCATCTTTGACTTGTAGTCTTTGCAACAATGTTAAAGTTTGTTTTTGTGTGGTTCTGTGTCAGTGGTCTTTCAAGAGATCAAAATTCTGCTGCATGGGACCAGGTCCTAGTGAAAGTCCATTGCCAGTGTTTTTCAGAGGAATTGATGTGTGGTACTTACATCCTCTCACCAACTGCCCTTTCTACCTACCTACCCACTCACCCACTAACCTATTATCCACCTACCTACCTATCTGCCTACCTACCTACCCACTCACCCACTAGCCTATTATCCACCTAAACACCTACCTACCTACCTACCTACCTACCTACCTACCTTCCTACTGACAAACTTACCCACCTACATACCTCTGTACTTACCAACCCACTTCCTTCCCTTCCTACATCCTTTCCTCTCTCCCTGTTCCCCCCCCACCCCCACCCCCCCACCCACCCACCCACCCACCTCCCTCCCTTCCTCTCTCCCTTCCTCTCTCCCTTTCTCTCTCCCTGTTTCCCTCCCTCCCTCCCTCTCTTCCTCCCACCCACTTACCCACCTACCTACCCCCCTCCCTCCCTTCCTCTCTCCCGTGCTCTCTCCCTGTTTCCCTCTCTCCCTGTTTCCCTCCCTCCCTCTCTTCCTCCCACCCACTTACCCACCTCCCTCCCTTCCTCTCGCCCTTCCTCTCTCCCTGTTTCCCTCCCTCCCTCTCTTCCTCCCACCCACTTACCCACCTACCTACCCACCTCCCTCCCTTCCTCTCTCCCTTCCTCTCTCCCTTTCTCTCTACCTGTTTCCCTCCCTCCCTCTCTTCCTCCCACCCACCTACCCACCCACCTACCCACCCACCTACCCTCCCACGTACCCACCTATCTACCTACCTACCTTCCTACCTACCTTCTTACCTACCTTCTTACCTACCTACCTACCTACCTACCTGCCTTCCTGCCTACCTGCCTGCCTGCCTGCCTGCCTGCCTACCTACCTTCTTACTTACCTGCCTGCCTACCTACCTAACTACCTACCTAACTACCTCCCTACCTACCTTTGTACCTACTTACCTAATCCACCTACCTACCCACCCACCTACCTATCTACCTCCTTCCTACCTACCTTCCTACCTACCTTCTTACTTACCTGCCTGCCTGCCTACCTACCTACCTCCCTCCCTACACACCTCTGTACCTACTTACCTAACCCACCTACCTTCCTACCTACCTTCCTACCTACCTTCCTACCTACCTTCTACCTACCTTCCTACCTACCTACCTTCTTACTTACCTGCCTGCCTACCTACCTACCTACCTCCCTACACACCTCTGTACCTACTTACCTGATCCACCTACCTACCTACCAACCCACCTATCTATCTACCTACCTTCCTACCTACCTTTCTACCTACCTTCCTATACCTTCTTACTTACCTGCCTGCATGCCTCCCTCCCTACACATCTCTGTACCTACTTACCTAACCCACCCACCTACCTACCTACCCACCTATCTATGTACCTATCTTCCTTCCTACCTACCTACCTACCTACCTACCTACCTACCTACCTACCTACCTACCTACCTACCTACCTACCTACCTACCTACCTACCTACCTACCTTCCTGCCTACCTTCCTACCTACCTACCTACCTACCTACTTCCTGCCTACCTGCCTGCCTACCCACCTACCTCTCCACCCATCTACCCACCTCCCTCTCTCCCTCCCTGTCTCCCTCCCAGTCTTTCTCCCATCCACCCACCCACCTATCCACCCACCCACCTATCCACTCACCCACCCACCTATCCACCCACCCACCTGTTGTGCTGGTTCTTTCCCACAAATTGCTGCATATGCTGGGTGCTAGGAAAATATTAATATGTTGATGACAGCAGTGAGATGGAGAGCTTTTGTTTGGCCCCAAATCTCGAGATTCTCCCTGAATGGCTAGTCGTGGGTGAGTGAGACGCTCCCACAGCTAGAAAAACGGCCAATCATCTCGCAAGGTGGAAGAACATGGTTGTGTCCTGGCGCCAGAGTTGGTTAAGAATTTGCAGATAGACCAAATAACAGACGATTCAGATATCACATCAGTTTTTCACTTCATAGAACACACCATGGTGTCACATCAAATAGCACGGGAACTTTTTCAACAAATAAAAGCAACCCGGGTTCAACTGTAGACAACTTTGTCGAAAATATTAGGCCTCGATTCATTTCAGTCAATTTAAGTTACATAATTCATAGAGCGTACGTATACAGTGTTGCGTGTTTGCGAGCGATAAAAAATTATTTGGCAGTGTATGTCCAGAAATAACCTATACACATACTCCTCAAAATATACAAATGAACACTCAAACAGCAAATACTTCCGTGTACATACACTTTTCCATTCTCGAACCCTGAGAAGCACATTACAGGCACTGTTATCTCCGAACACCAGCCCAACTCGCACTGTCTCCGCCATTTTGGCTCATCCCGGTCACTGCAGCGGGAAGGAAAGAGGGAGCCCCAGACCTCCCTCAGCCTCCCGCCTTCACGGCGAGTGCGTCCTTATGAGCAAGGAATGTAGGAAACGCCTAGCCTTTGCGATTCTCTCGAGATTTTGGGCCTAAAAACCCAGTAAGGTTGATAGGCCCATGAACAGTATTTCTTCAGTCATTCATTTGTGCATTTGTTCATTCATTTATGCATTCATTCATTCATTCTGGCAGCCCACAGAGAGACCTGATCGTCGGGGCAAAAACTGGCCCTATGGCTTCACTCACGGAGTGAAGGACACACACCCCTGTGTCAGCTTGGGCACGGCGACTTTCAGTGACAAGTTGCAACAGGTGTGGCACAACATCCTCGTGTGTGTGAGTGTGTGTGTGTGTGTGTGTGTGTGTGTGTGTGTGTGTGTGTGTGTGTGTGTGTGTGTGTGTGTGTGTGTGTGTGAGTGTGTGTGTGTGTGTGTGTGTGTGTGTGTGTGTGTGTGTGTGTGTGTGTATGTACATTGTGTGTTTGTGTGTACATTGTGTGTGTGTGTGTGTACATTGTGTGTTTGTGTGTACATTGTGTGTGTGTGTGTGTGTGTGTGTGTGTGTGTGTGTGTGTGTGTGTGTGTGTGTGTGTGTGTGTGTGTGTGTGTGTGTGTGTGTGTGTGTCTGTCTGTCTGTCTGTGTGTGTGTGTGTGTGTGTGTGTGTGTGTGTGTGTGTGTGTGTGTGTGTGTACATTGTGTGTTTGTGTGTACATTGTGTGTGTGTGTGTGTACATTGTGTGTTTGTGTGTACATTGTGTGTGTGTGTGTGTGTGTGTGTGCGTGCGTGTGTGAGTGTGTGTGTGTGTGTGTGTGTGTGTGTGTGTGTGTGTGTGTGTCTGTTGTGTGTGTGTGTGTGTGTGTGTGTGTGTGTGTGTGTGTGTGTGTGTGTGTGTGTGTGTGTGTGTGTGTACATTGTGTGTTTGTGTGTACATTGTGTGTGTGTGTGTGTACATTGTGTGTTTGTTTGTACATTGGGTGTGTGTTCATGTGTGTGTGTGTGTACATTGTGTGTGTGCATTGTGTGTGTGTGTACATTGAGTGTGTGTGTGTGTGTGTGTTCTTGTGTGTGTGTTCATGTGTGTGTGTGTGTTCATGTGTGTATGTGTGTGTGTGTGTGTGTGTGTGTGTGTACGTTGTGTGTGTGCATTGTGTGTGTGTGTGTGTACATTGGGTGTGTGTGTGTGTGTGTGTGTGTACATTGTGTGTGTGTATTGTGTTTGTGGGTGTGTGTGTGTGTGTACATTCGGTGTGTGTGTGTGTGTACATTGTGTGTGTATGTACATTGTGTGTGAGTGTGTGTGTGTTCATGTGTGTGTGTGCGTGTGTGTGTGTGTATGTGTGCATGGGTGCGCACATGCGTGGGTGCGCATTGTGTGTGCACAGTTTGTGTATGTGTGTGCATGTGTGTGTGCATTGTGTGTGTGTATGTGTGTGTGCATTGTGTGTGTATGTGCATATGTGTGTATACATGTGCATATATATGTGTGTGTATGCCTCTGTGTGTGTGTATATGTGTGTGAGCATGTGTATGTGTGTATTAGAGTGTGTATGTGTGTGTGTGTGTGTGTGTCTGTATGTGTCTCGGTGGGTGTATATATGTGTGTATGTCTCAGTGTGTTTATTGTGCGTGCTTGTGTGTGTTTGTGTTATGAGCAGACAGACACATGGTAACTGATGGATAGATAGGAACAAATTGACGAACAGACAGACAAGACAATAATTGATGGACAGATAGAAACAGATAGACAGACAGACAGAAAGAAACTGATGGACTGATAGAAACAGACAGACAGACAGACAGACAGACAGACAGACAGACAGACAGACAGACAGACAGACAGACAGACAGACAGACAGACAGACAGAAAGAAAGAAAGAAAGAAAGAAAGAAAGAAAGAAAGAAAGAAAAAGCAACCATGAACACAGCATAGCTCTGCCTCAACAATGTTGACCTCCAACTTCATTCTGGTACAAGTTACATGCCTATACACATGTACAATCACTAGTTCTTGCATCTTACTTCTCTCTTCTCAATCACTGAGCTATACAGCTCTTCACTCTTCCCTAGAAGCATGCCCCTCGTCTCCCCATGCAATTTATTACGGACAAACGACAGGAAATTAAGACTCGACTTGCTCTTACTCAATCCAGCTGTAGTGATTTTCATGCTCAACAGCCTGACATTGCCTATAAAGGCTGACAGACTGTATGAATCGTTCGTTCGTTTGTTCATTTATCCATTCATTCATTCATTCATTCATCTCCCTGTGGATTTGGGGTAAGAATTGACCCACCACGTCTTCCTACGCGATTCGTAAGAGACGAATAACTAGGGACACCGTGACTTGATTTGCGTTTACTCAATACTGTTCAAGTGATTTTCGTGCTTTATGGCCTTATATAGGCTACAAAGGCTGATAGGCCGTAAAACACCATCCATCCATCCATCCATCCATCCATCCATCCATCCATCCATCCATCCATCCATCCATCCATCCATTCATCCATCCCTCCCTCCCTCCATCCATCCATCCATCCATCCATCCATCCATCCATCCATCCATACATTCCCTAGAACCAACCAAACCATTTAACAGTTTACATGGATCCCTTATTTCACTGCCACAGGCTGTACACAAGAGGATAGTGATGAGCAGCAACACGAAAAACTTGAAGGAGGTCGATCCACTCCCCATCCAGGCGCTACTCTGGCCAGCAGTGGGCCGTGGGTGCAACGTAGTGGGTGTAGCACCAGAAGGATTTGGCAAGACCCTGGGCTACCTTCCTCCTCTGCTGGACCAGCTGTGTCATAGTTTCATGTACCTGGGCCTCCCTTCTGGCAGTGGGGTGAGTCTCCTGTCTTGGTTTGTCTTGCTTTGTGTCAGTTGTAAGTCTTGTGGGATGGTAGTCCACGCCAGATGTTCCTCTGCTTTCTGTGAGTTTCATACTGGCTGTGGAATTAATCAAAGACTTATGTAGTCTTGGTTTACAAGTGACACACAAAGAAAGAGACTCCTTTCTGTGAGTTTCATACTGGCTGTGGAATGAATGAAAGAAATACTTGTGTAGTCTTGGTTTACAAACGAAACACAGAGACTGCATTCTGTGAGTTTCATACTGGCTGTGGAATGAATGATTGGCTTTGTGGTCTTGGTTTACAAACGAAATACAAAGAAAGAAACAAGAAGACAGACAACAGTTCCCACCCACCCCCCACCGACAGTGGTAGTGGCCTAATAACTGGGGGGTAAAAATGTCAGAGCACCCATGAAAGCGTGAAAAGTTGCAGTGTAGAAACAATTTTGTCTTTACTTTTATCTTGTGAACGTATTGTCCTATTGTAGTGAATCGCTGAAAAGTTGCAGTGTAGAAACAATTTTGTCTTTACTTTTATCTTGTGAACGTATTGTCCTATTGTAGTGAATCGCTGAAAAGTTGCAGTGTAGAAACAGGCACATTTACCTTTACTTTTAATTTTATCATGTGGTTGTATTGTCCTGTTGTAGTAAATCGCTGAAAAGTTGCAATGTAGAAACAAGCCCATTTTACCATTTCCACCATCACATGACCGGTCTCTTGTCCTGTAGCCACGGATGCTGATTCTGGTGCCATCTTGGAGGAAGGCCCAGGAAGTTTTTGACTTGTGTGAGGAGCTGTGTAGAAGCATGGAGACAGTGATGAAACTCCGGTGTCTGGTCACCTACGCTGGTGGCTCAGAGGAACCCATCAGGGTGAGGAACTGCTTGCTGGAAACATAGAGGCATGCGTGTGTGTGTGTGTGTGTGTGTGTGTGTGTGTGCTTGTATGTGCATGTGAGTGCACGCGTGTGTGTCCATGTGTGGGTGTGCATGTGAGTGCGCATGTGTGTGCATGTGTGTGTGCATGTGTGAGTGCGTGCATGCGTGCAGCGTTTTCCAACGATGTTTGTCTGTTGGGTTGTTGGAAATTGTTACACCATAAGAGAGATTAATTTCATAATGCATCTGTTTCTGCATAAATGGCCTAACATGTTGAAAAATTGGATGATATACTTGCACTTTTGCAGTGATCACATTATATGAGACTATTTTGTGAACTGGATGGAGTGCGAGATGCCTCCAAGTGAATTATAACCTCCACTACAGTGCCATCTGTACACAAAAATCCTTCGAGGGGTTTGTGCACACACCAGTACTGTCAACTGTCAAAGCATTGCCTGCTCACACTAGAATGTTCACAGCTGAGAACTGGTCGCTTGGTTTGATATGATCCGAGTTGTATGAACTGCCTGGATTTAAGTTGGGAGTTTTTTGCAGTATACTCAATTTCAATATCGCTCTCATTTGTACTCTCGACAGCTGCTGCAAATGTTTAAAATGATGCTGTCATGCTTAACGCACTCCTAATGTTCCTGAACTCGTAGCCTACCAAATGTTTACCTTGCACATCTTTGCAGGTGTGATGTAGGATGCAAGCTGTCTTGAAGATGAGATGGTGTTGTCTGTTGACCTGTCAGTTAGATCGGACAGTGCTTTATATACGTTTCTTGCAGTAGTCAGTATTTTCATGTATGTTGTCATTGTTATGAAAATATTCTTGATTATTGGATCAAAAACACTCCTAACCTACCACCTTTTCTTTAAACACATGCCCTGTTAAGGGTTTCACCTCAAAATGCCAGAAAAGCATCCATAAACAGGCCACACGAGTGGACTCATCCGAGGAGAGGGGTGTGAGAAAGACTGCCAAAGCTGGTGGGAAACACAAACTGGCGAGATACAACATCTGATTGGCTGAGTTTTTATGAGATTCTTTTGTCTTTTTTTATATGAATCACTCTGAATTATTTGAGAATTAACCAACCAAGATTGCTTGCTAGTCAGTTGCTGTTGCTTGCTAGCTTGTTTGGCCTGCCAACTAGGCCGACTTCTCCACACCCCTCTCCTCAGACGAGACCACTAGTGTGGCCTGTTTATGGAAGCTTTTCCAAAATTCCATCTGACTAAGCTGTCACATGACCTTTCCTGCAAGAACACATTGACCGCAGGCTAACATCCTATAATGCTGATGAATGCATTGTTTTTAAGATTGGGATTTTGGTGAAAAGGCTGAAGCTGTCGTCAGCATTGCAAGTCCGTTAGGGTCCATGGTCCAGTCCCTGCTTGAGGCGACTTGACAGTTGTTTTCCATCTTTTGTGATTATGTCTGCCTCCTTTTGGAGACGGAGCATGAACGCAGACCTGTCTATTTGCTTCTTTACAAAGTAAATCTGTCTGGTGACAGGTGGCTCTGTTGAATGGCTGCGACATACTGGTGGCCACCCTGCCTTGCCTCATGCGGCAGCTGCAAGGGGGCTACACGGATCTCAACCGACTCTGCCATCTGGTATGTCTGTTTCTTGGTTCTGTTGTTGTTTGTACACTGATCTGAACCGACTCTGCCATCTGGTATGTCTGTTTCTTGGTTCTGTTGTTGTTTGTACACTGATCTGAACTAACTCTGCCACCTGGTATACATGTCTGTTTCTTGGTTCTGTGTTGTTGTTTGTACACTGATCTGAACCGACTCTGCCATCTGATATGTCTGCTTCTTTTTTATTTAAATGCATTTTTACTTCCACTCGGAAATCAGTCATTTCATTGATCAATTTGAGGTGAGATGGGGAGTGTGGGATGTCTATTGGCCTGAGGTGCCTCACTACAAACAAAAAGACAGAGATATAGCAATGTCAAGACTTTGCCATAGTTAACTGGCATGAGTGTGGTGGTAAGGATATTGTCAATTATGATGATGGAGGAGGAGGAGGAGGAGGAGAGAGGAGGAGGGAAGAAAGAGGATAGGGGTAGGATTCTCCTACCAGTACTACAGCTACCACTACTAGCATTGCTAGGAGTAGACAATGATGGTGATGATGGACAGGGATGATCTTGCCATGGTGGCAAGATATTATTACATCATCATCTCAGCAATGGTGACATAATTTAATCAAGGACCCCAGTAGCTCAGTGGTCAGAGCAATTGCGCGTTCACTAGGAGGCTGTGGGTTCACTCCCTGCAGATGTAAAGAATGTTTTCAGTCTGCTTCCAGTAGGGCTTTGTTTCTGTGTCAGGAGGCTCTGTGACTGAGTGGTCAGCACGCTTGACCTGCAGTCGCCTGCAGCTGGTGGGTGCAGTGTTTGAAGCTGCGCAGATTCTAGAGTTGCATCCTTGAGCAAGGTGCTTTACTCGCATTGCTTCTCCCCACCCAGGAGAAAAATGGGTACCTGAGAGGACTGAGCTGGAAAGTTGTGAAAGCTAACTTTGGTGTGTTCATCCTCATCCGCAGCCTGGTTACATGCAACCCAGGGAGTTGAGATGGGTTCGGAGTGATTAAAAACAGGTCGCCCGATGACCAGGGGGTAAATGTGTGTGGTTTGAGCACCCATCAATGGGTGGAAAAGTCGCAATATAAAAAAGAGCACCTAATCCTTTACCTTCACCTTTCATCTTCTCACATGCACTGGTCTCCCCGCATGCCCATTCAGGTGGTGGACGGTGCTGACTACATCATGAAGGAACAGACGGAGCAGCTCAGGGGCCTGATGTCGCAGCTGGGCTTTGTGCTGAAGGAGAAGCGTGCCGGCGACGGCAGCCCCAGACAGATCGTGGTCACAAGTGACCGATGGATTCAGGGCATGGAATCCTTTGTCAAGGCCTATATGTCCAACCCCAGAATCAACTTTGACTCCTTTGTTGAGGCGTCTGTGTATGGCAAAGTGCACAATGTGAGTCGTTGCATGAAGTACAACATTTGTATAATGCTGTTGTGATTGCTGTGTAGATAAACAATGAGAACAATGCTGAAAAGGATACTATGAAAGGGGTTGAAAGCTCCACTGTGAATAAATATGTTTTTTGTTTCTCTCATCTCCATTTGTGGCATTGTTGATTACTATCGCGTGCTATATTAAGCACTGTATCATGGCATTCATGCCATTCCTTGTTACTTTTTGTCAATGCTGCATTAAATAATTTTTTTGGTTTGCAAGGGCTGAGTGTAAGACAGGCAGTTTTACCTAATTCACTACGTTTGTGAAATAAAGTTTAAACAGTTCAATTATCTCTCTTTCCTCTCTCTTTCCCTCTCTTTCTCCTCTCTCTCTCTCCTCTCTCTCTCTCTCTCTCTCTCTCTCTCTCTCTCTCTCTCTCTCTCTCTCTCTTCTCTCTCTCTCTCTCTCTCTCCTCTCTCCCTCCTCCCCCCCCCCCCCCCCTCTCTCTCTCTCTCTCTCTCTCTCTCTCTCTCTGTCTCTCTCCTCCCTCCCTCCCCCCCCCCCCTCTCTCTCTCTCTCTCTCTCTCTCTCTCTCTCTCTCTCTCTCTCTCTCTCTCTCTCTCATCCTCTGTGGCTGCATATCTGTTGCAGGTGGTGTTCACTGTCAGATATGACCAGAGATCTGCGTTCCTGATGGACCATCTCAGGTCTCTCTTCCTCGAAGGCAAGCGCATCGTCATCTTCACCTCAGAGGTGGAGGAGGCTGTGGAGTTGCATACAGTAAGCTTCCTGTTTAGAAAGAAACCCTGTCTTTTTTGACTCACATGCAAAGCAAAAGTGAGTCTATGTACTCACCCGTGTCGTCCGTCCGGGCGGGCAGGCGCTAGGGCGTTCTGTCGTCCATAAAAAACTTTAACGTTTGACTTTTCTCGGACACTATAAAATCTATTAACACCAAATGTGGCACGATGGTGTATGATGACAAGGCCTCAAAAAACACACAGTGACTTGACCTTGCTTCAAGGTCAAGGTCGCAGGGGCCATAAATGTTGTCTAAAAAACAGCCATTTTTCACATTTTCCCAATTTTCTCTGAAGTTTTTGACATTGGATACCTGACCTATATTTGGTATATAGGGCAAAGTAAGCTCTATCTTTTGATACCAGTTTGGTTGACCTTGCTTCAAGGTCAAGGTCACAGGGGCTCTTCAAAGTTGGATTGTAGACATATTGTGAAGTGACCTTGACCCTGAACTATGAAAGATAACTGTTTCAAACTTCATAATTGTGTGGGGCACATGTCATACTTTCATTATGAGCCACATTTGGTCACATATCATCCAGGTCAAGGTCACTTTGACCTGTATGAAATGTGACCAAATTGGTCAGTAAACAAGGCCATGTAAAGGCGCCGCAGGCGCCTGCATGGAAACAAATCCATGAAAACAAATCTAGATGGTAGTGCCGCAGGCTCCAAACTTATAATCTCCAAACTTGGTGATGGCAGCTGTTTGCAGGGACTCGAACTGCTTGGCATTGTGAGTTTCCACAAGTTTGCGTTTGCAGTACAGATGGAGAACTGGGCTGTGGTTTTGTTCTCCACTATTCGCTGAAGCAGAGTCAGCAGTGTTGGCTGGTGGTCTGCTGATTCTTGACTTGATGACCCGCACATCCTCCTCAGTGTGGCAGCCTTCTCGCACCCTATTGAGCAACTGAGCAAACTGGCAGTCCTCTTTCTACCGCATGATCTCTGTCAGCTCAAACATGCCCGCTCTGTCGCTGAGTTGAGTTGAGTTGCACAACCTCTGTACATAGTTCACAACACAACCTCTGTACATAGTTCACAACACAACCTCTGTACATAGTTCACAACACAACCTCTGTACATAGTTCACAACACAACATCTCAGCATGTGATTCGTGTGGGCTTTGCCCTTCTTGCTTTCTTTTTTTTTCATGAATAATCTTGACTTTAATTCTTCTGTTGAGGCAACATGTTCTTGCAGTGACTTATTTGTGTCAAGTTAGCTCACATGTTGAAGCTGGTGAGTGTTGTGTTTTTTTTTATCCTTTAAAAAACAAAAACACAATGGCAACCTTTATTAGTGTTTACTTTCAGACTACAGTTACATCAATCATACTATAATAAACAATGACAGTTGGATTTGTCTATTGCAAACAGCTTTGCTTCCACCACACTATCAAAGCAGCTATTATGAACTCCGAACAATGAGCCCCACGCCCAGCGAACGTGTTGTACAAGTTCTACAATAAATAACACTCACTGTCTTCTGACAGGCAGATTTAGGTGAGCAATCTTTGGCACTTGATTATGTGAGAGGCACAGTACCATGGTTCAATCCCCAGGACGGGAGAAATCTGGATTTTGTTCATATTTTGGAAAGAAAGTGAAACAGTAAAGTGTACTTCATGACTTTGTGTGTCAGTTTTTCACCTCTGTCCCATGCTGCTTGAACTTTCATGCCTAATTGCTGGCCAGGTGATGAATTTGTGTGGGCACCTGTAGGCAAAAGCATGCAGACAGGCTTTTAAGACGCCTAGGCACAGCATTTTTGACTCACATGCGAAGCAAAAGTGAGTCTATGTACTGAGCCGTGTCGTCCGTCCGTCCGTCCGGGCGTCCGTCCGGGCGTCCGTCCGTCCGGGCGTCCGTCCGTCCGGGCGTCCGTAAAAAACTTAAACGTTGGATTTTTCTCGGAGACTATTAAGTCTATCAACACCAAATGTGGCATGATGGTGTATGATGACAAGGCCTCAAAAAACATACATAGTGACTTGACCTTGCTTCAAGGTCAAGGTCACAGGAGCCATAAATGTGGTCTCAAAAACAGTCATTTTTCACATTTTCCCAATTTTCTCCCACGTTATTGAGAATGGCGACCTTAGCTACAAGCGGTATATAGGTCAAAGCAAGCCCTATCTTTTGATACCAGTTTGGTTGACCTTGCTTCAAGGTCAAGGTCACAGGAGCTCTTCAAAGTTGGATTGTATACATATTTTGAAGTGACCTTGACCCTGAACTATGGAAGATAACTGTTTCAAACTTAATAATTATGTGGGGCACATGTTATACTTTTATCATGAGACACATTTGGTCACATATCATCAAGGTCAAGGTCACTTTGACCCTTATGAAATGTGACCAAAATGGGGTAGTGAACCACTAAAAGTGACTATATCTCATGGTAGAAAGTGCCAATAAGCACCATTGTGCTTCCTATGTCTTGAATTAACAGGTTTGTGTTGCATGACCTTGGATGACCTTGACCTTGGGTCAAGGTCACATGTATTTTGGTAGGAAAAATGTGTAAAGCATTTCTTTGTGTATGATGTCATTGGTAGGTTTAGTTGTTTGACCTTGACCTTGAAGGTCACCTGAAGGTCAAGGTCATATAAAGGTCAAGGTCAAGCATGTGAGTCGTATGGGCTTTGCCCTTCTTGTTCTGATCTTGGAAGTACTTCAGGCTAAGCCAGGGGTACATCGATCAGCTGCATGGCTTCTCTGCCATCACTGCCCCACATTGTGGGGGACAGAGACAAGGAAGGGGGGATGGAGAGTTCATGTGAATCCTGCCGAAGATGTTGGTCTTGTTAGTGTAATGTAGTCCTTATGCCCTGCCGGTTCTGTCCTCCGAGCCTGCCCCGTATCAACTAAGCTGTCAGCTAGGCTCAAGCTGGGGTGTACTTCTTGGGCCCCTTCCCCCCACCCCCCAAAAAAAATTGGTCCTGTTTATGGTGACCTGAATGACCTTATTTTTCCTGTTGACCTTAAACTTTAATTTTGATCATGCAAAAAAAGAGAAGAAATTGACGGTAACCAACGAATTGCATGCTGTTTCATCTTTCCTGCCTACTGAATGCTTGGCGAATTTTCTATTTAAGTTTTAAAAAAAGCATTTTCAGTTAATTTAAAGAAAGTTTGGTTTATGTTCAATGTGGCCTCTTCTGAAATGGGAAAAATAGAGGGGGGGGGGGGGGGGGGGTGTTCAGGCCAACCTACTGACCCAATTTTTTACTCACATGCAAAGCAAAAGTGAGTCTATGTACTCACCCGTTTCGTCCGTCCGGGCGTCCGTTTAAAACTTCAACGTTGGATTTTTCTCGGAGACTATTAAGCCTATCAACACCCAATTTGGCATGATGGTGTATGATGACAAGACCTCAAAAAACACACATAGTGACTTAACCTTGCTTCAAGGTCAAGGTCGCAGGGGCCATAAATGTTGTCTAAAAAACAGCCATTTTTCACATTTTCTCAATTTTCTCTTAAGTTTTTGAGATTGGATACCTCACCTATATATGGTATATATGGCAAAGTAATATCTATCTTTTGATACCAGTTTGGTTGACCTTGCTTCAAGGTCAAGGTCACAATAACTCTTCAAAGTTGGATTGTATACACATTTTGAAGTGACCTTGACCCTGAACTATGGAAGATAACTGTTTCAAACTTAATAATTATGTGGGGAACATGTTATACTTTCATCATGAGACACATTTGTTCACATATCATCAAGGTCAAGGTCACTTTGACCCTTATGAAATGTGACCAAAATGGGGTAGTGAACCACTAAAAGTGACCATATCTCATGGTAGAAAGTGCCAATAATCACCATTGTGCTTCCTATGTCTTGAATTAACAGCTTCGTGTTGCATGACCTTGGATGACCTTGACCTTGGGTCAAGGCCACATGTATTTTGGTAGGAAAAATGTGTAAAGCATTTCTTAGTGTATGTCACTGCTAGGTGTATTTGTTTGACCTTGACCTTGAAGGTCACATGAAGGTCAAGGTCATATAAAGGTCAAGGTCAAGCATGTGAGTCGTATGGGCTTTGCCCTTCTTGTTGTTGTTGTTGCCATGTTACCTTAACCTCAACTATGTATTTTTTTAAACCTTAGCCTACCTAGTTAGCAAATAATAGGCTGGTGTCAACATGTGTCAAACATTTGACTGCCTTTCCTTCTGCTTTCTTCATATTGACACATGGACTGAGTTGCATAGAGGTATATTGTGAGGTATAGACAAGGGTCAACGCATGTCAACATTTGACTGCCTTTCCTTCTGCTTTCTTCATATTGACACATGGACTGAGTTGCATAGAGGTATATTGTGAGGTATAGACAAGGGTCAACGCATGTCAACATTTGACTGCCTTTCCTTCTGCTTTCTTCATATTGACACATGGACTGAGTTGCATAGAGGTATATTGTGAGGTATAGGCAAGGGTCAACGCATGTCACCATTTGACTGTCTTTACATCTGCTTTCATCATGTTGACACCGGCCTATTCCTCACAAGATCTTGCAAGTTTCCTAGCGTAAGCAACCTACCCCTACACTCATGTTCTCCCTCCTCAGACTCCTCCTTGAACATTGAGCAAAATAGGGACAACCTTGGGGAAGGTCTGCCTAGAGCCACTTGTCATTAAATTTAGAAGAATTAGTCACAGTGAGAAAACTACATGGCTAGTCCGCAACTCTACCAGGTTTCAATGGGTGGGATGGGAATGGCTGCAAGGGCAGAATTTAGCTTGATGAGACGTCAGGGTTATATTGTTCACAGGGTGAACTGCAGCACTCAATTGCCTATCCGTCCTGTCTGTTGCAGATGATTGAGATGGGTGGGATGGGAATGGCTGCAAGGGCAGAATTTAGCTTGATGAGGCGTCAGGGTTATATTGTTCACAGGGTGAACTGCAGCACTCAATTGCCTATCCGTCCTGTCTGTTGCAGATGATTGAGATGGGTGGGATGGGAATGGCTGCAAGGGCAGAATTTAGCTTGATGAGACGTCAGGGTTATATTGTTCACAGGGTGAACTGCAGCACTCAATTGCCTATCCGTCCTGTCTGTTGCAGATGATTGAGATGGGTGGGATGGGAATGGCTGCAAGGGCAGAATTTAGCTTGATGACACGTCAGGGTTATATTGTTCACAGGGTGAACTGCAGCACTCAATTGCCTATTCATCCTGTCTGTTGCAGATGATTGAGACGCATTTGGAGCAGCAGGCTCTGCTAGCTCATCACAAGATGTCCCTGGATGCTCTGGACGACATCCGCAACACCTGGCAGCAAATGTGCAAGAAGAAGGAGTTGCTGGTCTTGGGTGTGTATACAGTGTCAGCTTGGGTGTGTATACAGTGTCAGCTTGGGTGTGTATACAGTGTCAGCTTGGGTATGTATACAGTGTCAGCTTGGGTGTGTATACAGTGTCAGCTTGGGTGTGTATACAGTGTCAGCTTGGGTATGTATACAGTGTCAGCTTGGGTGTGTATACAGTGTCAGCTTGGGTGTGTATACAGTGTCAGCTTGGGTATGTATACAGTGTCAGCTTGGGTGTGTATACAGTGTCAGCTTGGGTGTGTATACAGTGTCAGCTTGGGTGTGTATACAGTGTCAGCTTGGGTGTGTATACAGTGTCAGCTTGGGTGTGTATACAGTGTCAGCTTGGGTGTGTATACAGTGTCAGCTTGGGTGTGTATACAGTGTCAGCTTGGGTGTGTATACAGTGTCAGCTTGGGTGTGTATACAGTGTCAGCTTGGGTGTGTATACAGTGTCAGCTTGGGTATGTATACAGTGTCAGCTTGGGTGTGTATACAGTGTCAGCTTGGGTGTGTATACAGTGTCAGCTTGGGTGTGTATACAGTGTCAGCTTGGGTGTGTATACAGTGTCAGCTTGGGTGTGTATACAGTGTCAGCTTGGGTGTGTATACAGTGTCAGCTTGGGTGTGTATACAGTGTCAGCTTGGGTGTGTATACAGTGTCAGCTTGGGTGTGTATACAGTGTCAGCTTGGGTGTGTATACAGTGTCAGCTTGGGTGTGTATACAGTGTCAGCTTGGGTGTGTATACAGTGTCAGCTTGGGTGTGTATACAGTGTCAGCTTGGGTGTGTATACAGTGTCAGCTTGGGTGTGTATACAGTGTCAGCTTGGGTGTGTATACAGTGTCAGCTTGGGTGTGTATACAGTGTCAGCTTGGGTGTGTATACAGTGTCAGCTTGGGTGTGTATACAGTGTCAGCTTGGGTGTGTATACAGTGTCAGCTTGGGTGTGTATACAGTGTCAGCTTGGGTGTGTATACAGTGTCAGCTTGGGTGTGTATACAGTGTCAGCTTGGGTATGTATACAGTGTCAGCTTGGGTGTGTATACAGTGTCAGCTTGGGTATGTATACAGTGTCAGCTTGGGTATGTATACAGTGTCAGCTTGGGTGTGTATACAGTGTCAGCTTGGGTGTGTATACAGTGTCAGCTTGGGTGTGTATACAGTGTCAGCTTGGGTGTGTATACAGTGTCAGCTTGGGTGTGTATACAGTGTCAGCTTGGGTGTGTATACAGTGTCAGCTTGGGTATGTATACAGTGTCAGCTTGGGTGTGTATACAGTGTCAGCTTGGGTGTGTATACAGTGTCAGCTTGGGTGTGTATACAGTGTCAGCTTGGGTATGTATACAGTGTCAGCTTGGGTGTGTATACAGTGTCAGCTTGGGTGTGTATACAGTGTCAGCTTGGGTATGTATACAGTGTCAGCTTGGGTATGTATACAGTGTCAGCTTGGGTGTGTATACAGTGTCAGCTTGGGTGTGTATACAGTGTCAGCTTGGGTGTGTATACAGTGTCAGCTTGGGTGTGTATACAGTGTCAGCTTGGGTATGTATACAGTGTCAGCTTGGGTGTGTATACAGTGTCAGCTTGGGTGTGTATACAGTGTCAGCTTGGGTATGTATACAGTGTCAGCTTGGGTGTGTATACAGTGTCAGCTTGGGTGTGTATACAGTGTCAGCTTGGGTGTGTATACAGTGTCAGCTTGGGTATGTATACAGTGTCAGCTTGGGTATGTATACAGTGTCAGCTTGGGTGTGTATACAGTGTCAGCTTGGGTGTGTATACAGTGTCAGCTTGGGTATGTATACAGTGTCAGCTTGGGTGTGTATACAGTGTCAGCTTGGGTATGTATACAGTGTCAGCTTGGGTATGTATACAGTGTCAGCTTGGGTATGTATACAGTGTCAGCTTGGGTGTGTATACAGTGTCAGCTTGGGTATGTATACAGTGTCAGCTTGGGTGTGTATACAGTGTCAGCTTGGGTGTGTATACAGTGTCAGCTTGGGTGTGTATACAGTGTCAGCTTGGGTGTGTATACAGTGTCAGCTTGGGTGTGTATACAGTGTCAGCTTGGGTGTGTATACAGTGTCAGCTTGGGTATGTATACAGTGTCAGCTTGGGTATGTATACAGTGTCAGCTTGGGTGTGTATACAGTGTCAGCTTGGGTATGTATACAGTGTCAGCTTGGGTATGTATACAGTGTCAGCTTGGGTATGTATACAGTGTCAGCTTGGGTGTGTATACAGTGTCAGCTTGGGTGTGTATACAGTGTCAGCTTGGGTGTGTATACAGTGTCAGCTTGGGTGTGTATACAGTGTCAGCTTGGGTATGTATACAGTGTCAGCTTGGGTGTGTATACAGTGTCAGCTTGGGTGTGTATACAGTGTCAGCTTGGGTATGTATACAGTGTCAGCTTGGGTATGTATACAGTGTCAGCTTGGGTGTGTATACAGTGTCAGCTTGGGTGTGTATACAGTGTCAGCTTGGGTATGTATACAGTGTCAGCTTGGGTATGTATACAGTGTCAGCTTGGGTGTGTATACAGTGTCAGCTTGGGTATGTATACAGTGTCAGCTTGGGTGTGTATACAGTGTCAGCTTGGGTGTGTATACAGTGTCAGCTTGGGTACGTATACAGTGTCAGCTTGGGTATGTATACAGTGTCAGCTTGGGTATGTATACAGTGTCAGCTTGGGTATGTATACAGTGTCAGCTTGGGTATGTATACAGTGTCAGCTTGGGTATGTATACAGTGTCAGCTTGGGTATGTATACAGTGTCAGGGTCCACTATAGTGGTGACTTAGAAAGGGATCCTTGACAGCAAAACACAGAAGGGAACTTCCATCCCCTGGGCTAATTAGAGATTAACGCAAACGCCACAGAACACTCAAGAGCATATAAACAGATAATACAGATTTATTACTTTAAAACTAAATATGTACTCTAGCCAATAAAAAGAATTACAAGGGAACTATGACAAAAGAACCCCAGAAACGCAACCAAAATCTTTGTCCCTTTTCCACTGAGACAAATCAAAGTCAAACGTCCAATACGGTTCCCACTTAAACGGTCACTGAGACCAAGAACACAATCTAAACAATGAACCACCGAAATGCAAACAACATCCAGAACGTGAAACAAACTGTAGTTTTTCTTTCTCTCTTCTTTTCCCATTGATTCGTCTTTCATCTTTTCTCTGTTCTTTTTTCCACAAAGACGTTTCAGAATTCCCGGTCAACGTTTCAGTCGGGCAACGCATACCGTTACTTGGACAGCAACATTCATATTGGCGTTCTGCCCATCACTCTGAGAAATAGCTTCCGCTGCCTCTGTGTACCAGGGTGTCTAACTCAGTCCAACCCTTCAGTTGATACCCCTCCACCACTTCTCTCCAAACTCAATGTCTCTCTCTCCCTTCTCCTTCTCCATCTTTTTCTTCCCCTGTCTCACTCCCTTCCTCCCTGATCTCATCCGTGACATCATTCTCCAAATCGTAGATTTCAATGTCATGTAAACAAAAGAAAAATAGTGGTCTGCTGAAAGATAAACAAACAATAGCACACAGCATTACTTTCTCGCTTCTTGCACACAACGAGACAATAGACAAGACATTGACAGAGACCCCAAAAGCACAGCAATAAACCAAGAGGTGTGGAGGTACCTCCCAGATCCAGAAAAGAACAAGAAAAAGAGCTTCAGACTCGGATCCAATCTAGACAGGTGACAACATGCACCCCCAGGAACGTCGACACGACCGCTCCTGAACGTGTCTCTAAAACCAGGAGACACAAACCAGCAAATACATCGCTCAGGTCTGCCCAAGCAAGACCCAACACTGCCACGAAACCCTGTGAACAGCACCGCCCAAGAACGGGTACCAAGAGAAAACCCTCGACAGACTGACCTAGCCTCCAAATCCGTAAGCAGATCTCCTCGCTGACAAGACTGAAATCAAAACGGCCAGCAACATGTGCCATAATGTACCATTCAAATTTAAGAGCAAAACAAAATGCCAGAGCACAACACAGAGAGCACAAACAATCACATGTGAATCATTTGACACACACCAGATATACCGGTCATGACACACTGGCACACAAGTAGGAAGATGTTTCAGGAGACCTCATCATCAGCTGGAAGCCCTGGCCACAGGGCTTGCAGAGCCTGCCTCGGTAGTTCTATCTGGGGCAGACTATGGCAGTCAAAAGAAGCTACTGGGGAAGGCGCATTGGAACAAGGAGTAAAAGCGGTCAATGGCCACTGCCCAATGATGAGCCGTGGTGAATTTCCCCCCCCCCCCCCCCCCCCCCCCCCCCCCCAATAATTTCCTCTAAAATGAAAGGACAGACATAAAGATTATTATTCAGATCCAATTGTGGAAGATCTGGCCCAACCCGCCCAACACAGACTGGTTGCCAAACCATTTCTATGCATGTGGATTGCAAGTTGATGGATTCGATGTCCTGGACACTTGCACGGCTGCCTTGGCCATCTGCTCCACTCATTGACCTGTGGTGAGGAGTTGCAAAAGCCTTCTTGACAGATTTACTTCTTACTGGAAATCCCCCATGGATTGGGAGTAAGAATTGATCCACTGCGTCTCCCTATGAGTTTTGTCAGCGGCAATGGTGCGGGACCTCATGACTTGATTTGCTCATATTCCAAACTAATCTTATGGTTATTACCTTGAATAGTCTACAAAGGCCAATGAGCCGTAATGCTCCATCCATCCATCCATCCATGCTGGAAAATATTTAAGTTTTAATGCTCAAGGACTGACAGAGCATTGCACCTCTAGTTCCCATGAGATTTCAGTTTTACAGTCTTCATTTTTAGACTGAGAAATGTCGGCATTAGTAATTATTGCAGACCAAGTAAAGTTTGCAGAGAGAAATATAGGAGGGGTGACCTTTAAGAAAATGTAAAGAGTTTTATTTCTTCTCGGCTCTGTATTAGGATCTTGAAAGGAAGCAACTTTACTTCTGCTTTGGTACATCTCATGCAGTTTCACAATGGAAATGTGCAGATCAAAATCATAGAAGTTCTGCAGCAGTATTGCCACAGTTCCTCGTGTAATCCTGGGTCATTTATACAAAATTTAGCCTCTAATTAGTCTTAGCCTTCAATTCACTGGTTACACACAACGTGCAGGCACTCATTCAACCCTAACCCTAACCCCTGACCCTACCCTGACCTCTACCCCTACTTATACCCCTATCCCTAAACCCTACCCCTTTTGTATGTCTTCTTTTTCGTGACCACGGATGAGTTCCAGCGTGAGCCAGAGCCGGAAAATGTGAAGATAGTCATCAACTACGACATCCCTGTCATGGCCAGGTGTATGGACTGTGTAGATGGTAATTCAGTCCCCGGACAGATGCATTTTTAGAGGGAGTTACCTGCTCGCTTGCCAACTAACAGAAGACAACACAAGGCAAAAATAACAAGAACAAACATTTCAATTACAGAAAACTAACAGCAACCCTGCACCCACTTCTACACAAACACAGCTAAACATGCAATTGCCCCAAACAATGTAGAAACGTGATATGCACAAAGATTCAAACCGCAATTGCAACATCAAAGCATCAATGCAATAGTTCACCTTCTCCACTCGCTGGACGGCACCGCACCAATGCTGCTATCAGTATCTTGGGGTTCACTGCGTTGCAATGATATGAGTTCAGAGTATTGGTGTCCTTACCCAAAAATGCTTACACAGAAAACACACCAAAAAAAAAACCCTCAAAGAACAAACTGGTTTCCTGCCACATTAGCAGGTAACAGCACATAGCACAGGACTTGAAAATGACCTAAAAATGGAATCTGGAAATGGAATCTAGAACTTGAAATGGAATTTGGAACACACAGTAGTAGTGCCGCTTGCAGATTCTATCGCAATAACACATCAAAATTCTCTTAACGTCCTGTGCCGCTCCTAACCGCACCTAAGGCTAAATCCTATGCTGCTTGTAACCGCGCGCGATGCATGCCTAAGAAACCAAGGGAGATAACTCTGGCCAGAAGCTCTCCACGATTGAAGGAAATTACTGCACTACATCCGCCTGGTTAGTGAGTCGGTGAATTAAAAAAAAAAGATTTCAATAAATTTCTATTGAGTTATTTTGCTTTTTTGCTCAACTTTTTGTCGGCGCGTTCCATTGTGAAGATGGCAGACAATAATGCCGACTATGGTTTAGGCAGTGATTCATTTTTTATTGAAATTGTTTGATCTAGACTTGTTAGACTCAGCTCAGCATGATGTAACAGTTTCCCGTGCCCACACAAGTGATGTAGCGGACCTGTGGGTTAAATACTTCCACTCTGTCGACCTGTGGGTATGATATTTCCACTCCTGCAACGGATGATGATTTCAGTACTGTGGAGGATTTTTCCAAACGATACTTTCATTGCAGCAGTTGTTTCACAAACATCACTCGGACTTGATGCAGAACCAGTAGAGTATTTTCTGCAACTCTTTCCAGAGGAAACGTTCGTCATGATCCATGACTAGACTTTAGGCAAGGCAGAATGGCAAAAAAGCGATATGAGCTCAGCCAGCCAGTGAATGCCGATGTTATGTCAAGGAATCGTTATGAATTCATCACAAATTACACAATAATTATATTTATAGAAAAATATTTTTGGTCTTTTTCCATTAATTTACATGTAATTATGCTAATTACATGCAAATAAAGCAAATAAAATTATAAAAAACACTGTACTCTATCTTAGAATGACCAACATTAATTTCTGACTACACAAAAAAAAATTCTTACAGATCCATATAATATTATCAAATCAACCGTGTTATGTGTCATTTTCTCTAAAACCTTACAGGACTGGGGCTTGTAGTTGTAAATTTCAGAGCAAAAAAAACACAGCAAAACTGCGTTCAAGGAAAGAGAGGTTAGTACACTTACTCCTTCGGATTTGGAGTAGATAGAGTGGCAAGTGAGTGAGTGAGATAGTCAAAGACCTTACAGCGACCTAACAAGGGCGGGTCAACACCATACAAGACAAGAGCGGGATTTGTCTCACAGAAGAATGCGAAATCATGAAACTGGACTGAGTACTGCTCTGAGCTTTACAACTATTACACAAGAGGAGATCCTAAAGTACTGAACTGTCCTCAGACTACCGAAGAGGACAACTACTCAATTCTTCGAGAAGAGGTGGAGACAGCGGTTAAGCCCCTCAAGAAATGGAAGTCAGCTAGGGTTGACAACAATCCAGGGGAACTCATCCAGGCGGGAGGCGACGCAATGATTGATGCATTCACAAATACATGCAATAAGATCTGGCAGACGGGAGATTCGCCAACCCCGTGGACACAGTCCCTAGTGATTACATTGCCCAAGAAAGGCAACCTGCAAATGTGCCAGAACTACCACACGATCAGCCTCATCAGCCATCCCAGCTGAAAGTACTGCTGAACAGGCATAGAAAATCATTGCTGAAGAGCAGGCAGGTTTCAGACCAGGTAGGAGCACCACCAAACAGATCTTCTGAGAGTCCTGTGTGAGAAACATCTATAACACCAACAAGATCTGTACCATGTCTTTATAGACTTTAAGAAAGCATTTGACAGAGCCTGGCATGCTGTGCTGTGAGCCACAATGAGAAGCTACATCAACTCCAAGATCATCAATGTTGTCGAACATCTCTATGACGGAGCGACCAGCGCAGTCCTGTTCAATGGTACCACAGGCGAATGGTTCAGGACAACGGTCGGAGTCAGACAGGGCTGTCTACTCTCTCCCACACTCTTCAACCTCTTCCTCAAAAGGATAATGACTGATGCCCTAGCAGACCACAAAGGATCAATCAGCATCTGTGGCAGAAAGATCACCAACTTACATTTTGCTGATGACATTGATGGATTAGCAGGAAGTGAAGAGAAACTGACTAGTCTTGTTGAGCACCTGGACAAGACTTCACAGGCATATGGCATGGAGATCCGCACCGAGAAGACCAAGGTGATGACGAACAACCCTTGGGGCTTCAAAATGGAAAACAAAGTGAAGGGTCAAAAACTGGAAGCTGTGAACAACTTCAAATACCTGGGATCTATTGTGACTGATGAAGGGTCCAAACCAGAGATACTGTCCAGGATAGCACAGACAACAGCAGCATTGGCAAAGTTGAAGCCAATATGGTGTGACAGAAATATCACTCTCGCGTCAAAGATCAGGCTTATGCGCACGCTGGCCATCTCCGTATTCTTGTATGCATGCGAGTCCTGGACACTCACATCTGAACTACAGAGACGGATACAAGCCCTGGAAATGAGATGCTACCGCAAGATACTGAACATCTCATATAAAGACCATGTCACGAATGAGGAAGTCAGCAACAGGATCAGAAGAGCATTTAGACAGTACGAAGACCTGCTCTCAATCGTGAAAAGCAGAAAGCTGAAGTGGTACAGTCACGAGTCAAGAGGCAGTGGGCTGGCCAAGACCATCCAGCAAGGTACCGTACCAGGTGTAAGAAGGAGAGGCAGGCAGAGAAAGAAGTGGGAAGACAACATCAAAGAGTGGACAGGCTTGACCTTTGCTGACTCACAGCGAGCCACAGAGGATAGAGATCGATGGAGGAAGATTGTCCGAAAGTCATCAGTGGTGCCTCAACAACCCATCTCAGGGTTAAGAGACTGAACTGAACTGAACTGAACCGAGAGTGGCAAATATACTTACATCAGGAACTAATAAAATGTCCTCCCGCGACTTCCCGTCACGAAACACCGCACCTTAGTGCCACAGCTCATTTAAAGACACGACGGCTCACACTGAGAAAAACTCAGTCAACTGTCCTGATAAGTTGCAAAGGTTGGCCAGACCAGAGGACTAACAGCAGAAAAATAAAACCTTTTATAGAAAAAATTGATAACACTAGCATGAAATCCACGTGCAAGCTCAACCCAGTGGCTCTGGAAACTTAATACATTCATGAAGGAGTTTCCTCCACGTGGACTTTATGCCTAGAAAGCACTGTCAGACAAAATTAACTCAAAAAGCATGCAATGTGACCGCAACTGTAGGCGCCACATGTTAAAGACCTGTACACGCCTGTCTTTAAGCTGTACACTAAACAGCCAAAACAGCCAAAGCAAAACAATATGCTTGAGCCCTACCCCTAAACCATACCCCTAAACCCTACCCCTACCCTACTTCTACTTCTACCCTTACCCTAATGCTAATGTATGAGTGATGTCTGACTTCAGATGCAGTGCCATTTGCTTGAATGAGAAAAATCCCAACTCTTTTTGTATGTCTTCTTTTCAGTGACCACTGACGTGTTCCAGTCTGAGCTACAGCTGAAAAATGTGGAGATAGTCGTCAACTATGACCTCCCACCAACCAAGACCAAGTTTGGGAACAGAATGCAGACCATGCAGAATTACTTTTATGACATCACAAAGCCAGAGGAACAGGTATGGGTCCGGAGGTGGATTGCTCAGAGGCGCGTTTCATTCAGAAAGGTTTAAAAATAATGTTCAGAGAAGAGCGCTGACAGTGAGCACTTGCAAAGCCCAAAGCTCCCGCTGGAGGAGCCCCCTGTGGGTTCGGGATAAGAATTGACCCACCGCATCTCCCTATGCAATTAGGTCACTGTGACTTGAGTTCACTCTAGACTGTTCTAGTGGTTTTCATGCTTAATGGCCTTACATAGCCTACAAAGGCTGATAGGCCGTAAAAATCTCTCCATCAATTCATCCCGCTTGAGGAATGGCATATGATGCGTTAGGGTTGCTTCTTTGAAACATGCCTTGGATGTAGCCATGGGCTCAGTGATGGAGTGCTGGATGCAAAGATGAACACATGATGTCCATTCAACCATGCTCTAGCCCTGACTGCCAGTCCCATGCTGCCCCTTGTGGCCAGCAAAGGAATGAGCCCCTCCACCTCATCCTCCCCCTCAAAATTGCTCTGAATTTGTCCATTGAGTGTTCTGTGTAGGGCCGTTTTTCCGCAGGATCATCACTCAGTTGCCAACTTTAGAGGAATAAATTTTCTGTTTCAACTCTATGTATGTATCGCATTTCATTATACTCTTGAGCCCTGAATGCATTTCTGTTCTTGCCCGTGTTGGCAGTATCTCCCCACACAAGTCTCTTTGGCTACTGTTGGCAAAGTCTCATCTGCCGTGGTGGGACACATCCGGCCTCTGTTGTTCTGCTTAGATGTGGTTTCGAGAAAGCGCGAGACTCCTTTGATTAGGCTCAAACTACGAAAATGTGCTACCCAAGCTACTGCAGTAGCATGTCAGGATGAGGGGAATCAAATCTGCCAGACCACTGTAGCTGCCTATGGGTGGTGGTGGTGGTAGTGACAATTGTCCTTCAAGGCTGAAGTGAAGTAAAAGAAGTTTTTTCATTGCTGCAATTGCAAATTCATTGATGGACTGGGAGGTGACTCAGCAATCCCAGACTGAAGTTGCCGAGTCTGGAGCAATGGGGGCACTGGAAGACGGTTGCTGTGATCACTGCCAGTGTTGCACTGTGGCATTGATTTTGCTTGCAATAACAAGTCTGACATCAGGCTTTCTCCAAGTTGGCGATGGCTCGATGGACTGGGGTTCACCAGTGTGAGTGATTGGTCTACGGTGTACTCCTCCAGCGTACTCCTCCAGCTCCTCTTGTTTGATCATGCACTGGTGGAGGTTGGCGTTGATGGAGCCTTGGAAACACTTCCTTGGTTGGCCTTTGTGTATTTGTCCACCTGCAAGGAGAGCCATTAGGAGTAAAAGTGTTCTAGGTGGAAAATGGGGTGGAGGCACTCACCCTGCTGCTGATAGCTGGGGCAGATGTGGGAATGGCAGCAAGGGTTTTTGTTTGAGTGAGTAAGGTGACATGGGACATCATACATCATGTTAACCTCTTGACTGGAATGTCTTCAGTTGCTACATGCTTTCTGTCAGTGCAGAGACATAGCATGAAATACTGTTTGAACCTTCTGCGGCCACAGACGGTGGTGCCCCGGTCCTACATCATCGTGACCGAACAATGTGCCCACCTGGCTGAGAGTTTGTTGGACTACCTGCAGCGGTCCAACACCCATGTCCCCAAACAGATGCTGGCCCTCATTGAGGGCTACAACCAGGTGAGCCTGAAAAATCTCTCTCTTATCGGTGTGTGTGTGTGTGTGTGTGTGTGTGTGTGTGTGTGTGTGTGTGTGTGTGTGTGTGTGTGTGTGTGTGTGTGTGTGTGTGTTGTTTCAGTGAAAAACTGGTTTATCCTACTGTCCTGGCATCGGCAGTATGTTTAGTTGTGCATTGGAGTGTGTGTGTGTGTATGTAACAATATATATACATGTGTGTGTGTGTGTGTGTGTGTGTGTGTAAAAGAACATATGTGTGTGTGTGTGTGTGTGTGTGTGTGTGTGTGTGCGCATGCATGGACAGTGTTAAAGTGTGTGATGAGAAAGTGAATGTAAATGCCATCTATAATGACATGGTATAAAGTTTTAGAGAACTTTTCTAAATTGTGAGAGAATTTGGCTGATGTTTGCTTGGAAACTGCAGCAGATGAATGATAAGAGTAGATTTTTTGCTTCAATGTAGAATCTACACTACAGATACTTCAATGTAGAATCTACACTACAGATACTTCAATGTAGAATCTACACTACAGATACTTCAATGTAGAATCTACACTACAGATACTTCAATGTAGAATCTACACTACAGATACTTCAATGTAGAATCTACACTACAGATACTTCAATGTAGAATCTACACTACAGATACTTCAATGTAGAATCTACACTACAGATACTTCAATGTAGAATCTACACTACAGATACTTCAATGTAGAATCTACACTACAGATACTTCAATGTAGAATCTACACTACAGATACTTCAATGTAGAATCTACACTACAGATACTTCAATGGCAGATCATTGCCAGATAAAATGTGACTTGAATTTGTAGCTGTGTGCTGTGCTTGAGCCTTTTTCATAGTTGGCTTGCTTGCAGGCAAAGAACAAGAATAGGAGGACCTCTCTGTGTTACAACATCAAGTTCTTTGGATTCTGCTTGTAAGTCGTGCACCATTGCTCACATCTCCCCAGTGGAGTCTGTAGAGCCAGCTTTCTTTGTGGGATTTTCCAGGTAGTCCTCTATCAAATAAAGCAAAGCACTCTTTGGGTTTGGATCAAGACGCTCTTGTTTTCTGAAGAAAATACTTCTTGAAAAAGTTTATTATTCATTCATTGCACTCTGAGCAGTGTTTTCATGTGCGTTTTCAATTGTTTAATAACAAATGGAAAGCATTTGAAGATTAAACTATGCTGTGGAAAGTACAATGGCTTGATAATTTTTCCATGGAAATTCTTCAGAAAGAAATTGGCTAATCAAGTTTCATATGGACATACACTGGCCTACTTAATTCAGATTGGTAGCTTCATTGGCAGACACACTGTAGTTCATGTGAGTATTTTGAAGCCATGGCCAGTACAATCATAGAGTCCCAAAGCATTTGTGACGTGAAACTTGTTCTACTTCAGGAGAGAGCACCAGTGCAAAAAACGACACAAGATTTTCCCCGCAGTGGATTTTAAGGTGGATGCAGACCAGCCCATGATGGGAGAAATAGAGGTATGGGATATATAATTCTTTCTCCCCCTTCCTTTCATCAGCTGCACTTTGAAAATTTCGTAACTTGAAATAAAGGTAAAGGTAAAGTTTTTAAAATAAGTATTTTACTTTTCAATCTCTGATGGGTACTTGAGTGGTGACACACTTTTACCCTCTGGTCACTCATGAATGACGGCCCCATAAATGAGACATTGAGAATTTGGGATGTGAAATGTTCACTCGCTTAGGGCCTCCTCACAAGTGGAAAGTTTGGTTGAAAGGACACGAAATGCCATTGTGTGAGGCAAAACTCTGAATGAAGACTGAAGTGAGATGAACAAAGATTGCAGACGAGATCATCGGCTGGAAAATGAACCTGGGTCAGTCGCGTGGTAGTTGACAATGATACCCACTAGGCCACGTGTATTACAGTAAAATGGGTGTGTTGATAGATGTCTTTCCAACTCTCCCTGCAACATCATGCTCATAGTGATATTGTGGTATTTCTTTCTATTTTACAAGTCCCCAACCTAGCAGTTCCCCGCAAACAAAACGAGAAAAATACCCTATGGTGTGAACGTGCATTGTAGAGGCATTATTAACTCTGCTCTATGCCCAGTCATTTTAACACGTATTTTCTTGGAACTCTATTGAGTCAACTGCGCTCATTGTGACGACAACAGTGTTTTTTTGCAATAAATGGCACACATTAGAAACATACAGAGATGATGAACTGTACATAAAATTTGTATGTAGATGTCGGAACATCCTACAGCTGACGGAGGAAGTAGCGGAAGCCTCAGAATAGTTGAATCAAGGGAAAGTAGGTCACCATTAGGACATTGTTGCACACTTCTTTACTACTGGATCACAGGCAGGAACCCATTTGATT
>JAWQFJ010002968.1:68481-75981 GCA_034096865.1 Theodoxus fluviatilis | reverse complement strand
AAACACTGTCTTTAGCGTCTAGCAACACAACATGACAAGTGAAGCGCTGCACTAAATCTGTAGGCGTTCACGAGAGGCAAAGAGCGCTCAATTGCCAACATGAAGTGCTCATGCAGCGCTTCGTACTCCTGAACAAGCCTACAGTCACCCATTTCATTTAAACTTAAAGCAATGAGTTCAAGCCATACAACTGAAGAGCCAACCCACATCTTCCCAGGAAGGCAAGGGGCAGCATGGGAATGGGGGCTAGAGGAGAGCATAGCATTGTGGGATGGGACCCAATTCTCTAATTAATTCATTTACCCTCTTTTTTGTTGGTTTTACTTTTAGAAAGCACTCTTGTTGCATTGCATTCGGTGTTGAATTCGATTTTGACAGTCACTGCGAAATTTGATTTCCTGAGGACGTTTGATGTGCATCTTGTAGATGAAGCAAATGGGGAGATGGAGATGTTTTGGGTCTGCATGTTCGCACTCTTGCTTTCTTTGTCTTGATGTGTGAAGGTCCATTAGCAAATGTGCATTGTCCCACATAATAGATGCAGAGCACAACATAAAATGAGTTAATAGCTTCTTCTGACATTTAGGGGGTTAAATAGCATGTGTGTGTGCGCGAGTGCGTGTGCATGCACGCACGCTTGTGTGTGTGTATGTGTGTGTGAGTGATATCTTGCTTTCAAATTTCCATGGCTCCTTCCTGAGTCCTGGATTTTTATTTTGCTGTGTATGTTGTTTTCAGGCCGTGGAGATGCACATTTGTGGGATCAGGCCTATGGATAATGACACAGAGTGGACCAGACAGGTAAGTCTCTGGGAAAGCCTGTGTCTCCACTCTGCCTTGCTGATCTCTCAGTTTGAGCAGCCTTGACTGTGCCCAATCCTGGTGGTCACTTTCCTCTTTGCACTGTGTTCAGCATGAGTAATTTGGTGTCCTCCCTCTGTCCTAACTCCTCCCTCTGTCCTAGCTTCTCCCTGTCCTAGCTCCTCCCTCTGTCCTAGCTCCTCCCTCTGTCCTAGCTCCTCCCTCTGTCCTAGCTCCTCCCTCTGTCCTAGCTCCTCCCTCTGTCCTAGCTCCTCCCTCTGTCCTAGCTCCTCCCTCTGTCCTAGCTCCTCCCTCTGTCCTAGCTTCTCCCTCTGTCCTAGCTCCTCCCTCTGTCCTAGCTCCTCCCTCTGTCCTAGCTCCTCCCTCTGTCCTAACTCCTCCCTCTGTCCTAACTCCTCCCTCTGTCCTAGCTTCTGACTGTGACATTCTTGTTGCATGCCATGACAGTAAAGTGACCTTGCCTCTGACTGTCTTTGACATTCTTGTTGCATGCCATGACAGTAAAGTGACCTTGCCTCTGACTGTCTTTGACATTCTTGTTGCATGCCATGACAGCAAAGTGACCTTGCCTCTGACTGTGACATTCTTGTTGCATGCCATGACAGTAAAGTGACCTTGCCTCTGACTGTCTTTGACATTCTTGTTGCATGCCATGACAGCAAAGTGACCTTGCCTCTGACTGTGACATTCTTGTTGCATGCCATGACAGTAAAGTGACCTTGCCTCTGACTGTGACATTCTTGTTGCATGCCATGACAGTCATGTGACCTTGCCTCTGACTGTGACATTCTTGTTGCATGCCATGACAGTCATGTGACCTTACCTCTGATTGCAGGCCACTGTCTTCATGACCAGCTTGCTGTGTGGCAAGAAGTTGTGGGGGCGTGTTGTCCTTAGGTAAGGCATCTACAGGGTCATCATTATTGTCATCATCATCATCATTCATCATCATCATCATCATCATCGTCATCATCGACACTTGCTTTATCCTTACCATCATATGATGAATGTAGTTATCGTCAAGCATGAGAGATGGTTATGTAATCTAGACAACTAGCTTTGAACCTGTGTTTTTGTGCAGTAGAAACTATGCAAGATCTGGAGAAGAAGTATAAATAAATTGATTTTAGTTAGTCAAGAAAAATCACTTTTTTCTTTGTGCATGTTTTTCTTTATCATCTAGATCTTTGTCCTTTCTGAACGAGTACATTTGTACTTGCTCTGTGTTCTAAAGCAACTTCTCATATACCGCAATTGTTTTGGTTCAGTTTTGTGCATCGCCTACAGTCCACCTATTACAGTAACACTTTGTCCTCTCTGTTGGCCAAATCTTTGATGAGAGATTTGTAGGAAAAAGTCATTGCACAAAGTGAGAAACAGATCTGGCTTGATTGTCTATCTTTAGAGAGCTCTGCTTTGACCATACACTCGACTGTAATGAGTGAACATGTAATGTCTGATTGCTCTATACTTTCTCGATGATTTCCAGCAAAGATGTGGGCCAGCTCACCAGTTTTACTGCCCTATCCCGTTGTTCTAAGTTTGAAGACCATTAGGGGAACCACTGAGGAGATCAAGACTTGGATTACCCCTAATCTAACCAGCTCCAGTAATTTTCGTGGCCATGGCTTAAAGTAGCCTACAAAGCCTGATAGGCCATGAAATTTCCCTCCCTCCCTCCTCCCTCCCTCCCTCCCTGCCTCCCTCCCTCCCTCCCTCCCTCCCTCCCTCCCTCCCTCCCTCCCTCCCTCCCTCCCTCCCTCCCTCCCTCCCTCCCTGCCTCCCTCCCTCCCTCCCTCCCTGCCTCCCTCCCTCCCTCATTCATTCATTCATTTGCTCCCATGGCTGTTTTTCTGGCGGACAGCATGGGCAACGCAGTGTGGGTGGACAAGCTGGTGGAGTGGAAGCATGACAAGGCTGGGAAGACCTACTCGCTCCTCACTAACGTCCGGGCTGAATTGCTCACGGCGGACAATCCCATCGCCTGCCCCAACCCAAAGGTGAGGCCAAGCCACAGAGTTCTCGCCACTTGGAGACCTGGGATTGCTGCTGCTTCAGCTGCTGTTGCTGTCACTGCTGTCACCACTGCTTTCACTACCGCTGGCAGTCCAATGTGCTCATTTACATATAAATGTGAAATTTGGTCAGGAATCTTTCACCACAAGAGCTAGATTCTGTAGTGACGAGCAGTCTCTGACTGAATTCAGTTTGCAGGGTTGACTCAAGTGTGCATAATTTTTGGCTGATTTCAGTGCTGACCACAGTGGCGCTGAAGATGAGGCAGCTGCCCAAATTCATGTGCTCAGACACGCGTCTAAATCCTGTGTAAAGCTGAGTGCTGGTCGGTTGCAAGACATTGATATTTCACAAGGTTTTCTGTTGATTGGTTACTTATAAATAGGACCCACTGCATCTATGCATGTTGTGTTTAGGTAGGTACTGACCTATATTTACTTCAGATCGAGACTTATTCTTCAGAAGAACTGATTTTCTTGTAAACTGCGAGCATGAACTGTTGTGTCCAAAATTTCCGTGATGCCAAATTTCTCAATAGCAAATCAGCAAAACAACGTGGAGAAAAGACAAAGTGTGCACAACTGACCTATATGATAGTATCATCAAAGATATCTTTGGTATCATATAGCTGAGTGACGCACAGCTATTTTAGACAACCAATCAGCTTCAGGCTTCGCATCCCCCCTGGGGGTTGGGGGTAAGAATGGACCCACTGTGTCTCCCAATGCAATTCATAAGAGGTGAATAACTAGGGAGGGACATTGTGACTTGATTTGCGCTTACTCTAAAATGTTTGAGTGATTTTCATGTTTAATGGCCTTACATAACCTACAAAGGCTGATGGGCCATAAAACTCCATCCGTCCATCCAGCTTTGCATGGGATTTAGTCACAGTGGATGCACAGAGCTTGTGACAAGGAGGGCTGACTGCGGAAATGTTCAGATCAATGGAGGCTGCTGTGTGCCGTTGTCACCTGGATCTGTTGTGGTCAGGAGCAAGCAGACGTTGCAGTGCCGGCTTGGAACTTAACTATGATCTGAAGACCACGCTGCTGGCCATCAGTTCCCACTTGCCTGGTGGAAATGGTTTCACGTGTAGTGTGCGCTAAAATTGTTTCTGTTGGGATTGTTTGTTTCAGCACATAAAGAATCTGTACAAGCTCTGCATGCCCTTTGTGAAAATCCCCAAAATACTCAGGAGGAAGCACCTCTATGGGTACGTGTTCTTGTCCCATTTTTGACTTGGAATATATACTCATGCACACGTCCACATGCATGCATGCACATAGATAATTCTGCATGCACACGTACACACGCACACACACACGGCATGGATGAACATTTGTGCATGCATGTGTGCATGCATGCACACACACACACATATGCATGCATGCACACACACACATGCACTCACACACACACACAAACACATAAATAAAAAACACACACGCGCACACACACACAAAATTGCATAAATGCCATTGCCAACAAACGTGTAAAACAACATGTAAACTTTAGCATATGTTATTTCCTACGCTGTTTTGAATTTCAATATTTTGTTTGAAAGTTAAGAAAATTACCCCTACAAACATCTGCTATACCTGATTTTGTTGTTGTGGTGTTTTTTTGGTTTGTTGTGAGTATAGTAAATACTGTAATTCTATTCACACAAAACTGACACAAGCAAAAACCTTTCATGACCATAAAATTCATGCATTATTATTTGAGCTATAGACATAATTTATCAAGCCTTTGATTCAAACTGACAATCCATGGATCACTGCACATAACTGTGTCATTTGCAGTGTGAAAAGTTGACCAATTTTGTAATTATTTTACTCTCACTGGCTCGAGCTGATAGGCACTCTAAATGCTACTGCATTTTGGGTTTCCTTTATGTGGGGTTCACTTTTTTCCAACTCTCCTTGCTTTCACTCCCACTGCAGGCAGAAGCAGCCCCTGAAGACGGAGGTTTTGTCCGCCAACCAAGCTGTGTTCATCTGCCACTACACCCATCCCTCTTTCTTCTTTGTCAACCGTGAGGACAAACTTGCTGAGTGAGTTGCCTACAGACACTGATTGTCATCATCATCATCATGGCTTTGCTTCATTTAATGAAGATCTGGCAGGTCATGGTTCATGTCTTTTGCAGGCCCGCTCATGACTTAGAAGTCCGATGTGGGATCAACAGCTCCGGTCGCATTTGCTGCAGGGGAAGGTCTGGTCGGTCGCAGCTGCCTGGTTCTTTTTCCTATTTCGCTTTTCTTCCATGGAGGCCCTATGGGTGTTCTTGAAGGAGGCAACAACCCTGCTTACGACAAGCCGCCAGGTGTACCGATCTGCAGCAAGTGTTGACCAACGACGATGGTCTTTGTGGCAAGCATTGAGTGACTTCCTGAGGCAGTCTTTGTAGCGTGTCTTTGGTCTCCCTCTGTCATGTTGGCCAGTGGAGAGTTCGCCATGCATGGTGACCTTAGGCAGGCGATACTCTTCCATCCTGTGGACATGTCCTGCCCAGCGCAGCTGTGATTTTAGTAGCATGGCCTCAACACAGGTGACCCCAACGCTGGTGACCCCAGCCTATTGGAGGACCTTGATGTTTGTGATGAAGTCACTCCAGTGGATGTTCAGGATGGTGCGGAGGCAGCGCTGATGAAAGCGCTCAAAGAGTGGTATGTGACTGCGATAGGTGACCCATGATTCAGAGCAGTATAGGAGACTGCTAGGCTAGTTTTTCGATGTCCCAAGCGTACCCATGTCTCACCACTCCTACATACACTTCACTGGCTCCCCATCTCTCAGAGGATAGATGATAAACTTGCTACTTTGTGCTTCAAAGCCATCGACAACACCGCACCACACGCTCTTACAGAAATTCTTACAGTCTATACGCCCTCCAGATCTCTACGCTCAGCTGCTGACTCTAGAATGCTTAAGGTCCCCCTCTGTAACTAGAAAATTCAAGGACAGTGTGCCTTCTCTTATATTGGACCTGTAACCTGGAATAGTCTCCCTCTCTCAGTCCATCATTCTGACACTCTGCCCCAGTTCAAAAGTGCACTAAAGACCCACCTCTTCCGATCCGCCTTTCCCGCTGAGCTGCTTCGCCTTACTTGACCTGGCCTGCAAGTGCTGTGTATATTGTATAGTTTGTTCTATTGGATTTTAGTTTTTGTTTTTTGTTTATGTGTGTAGTGTGTGTTTTTGTAGGAATGTGGTGTTGAGCGGTTGTATGAGTGTTGATTCTTTGGATTGTAAACGCCATGAGCTTGCCTGTCAAGGGAAGGTATGTGCGTATGAATAAACTATATTATTAGACTCTGATTGTATTCGCTTGTTCTCAACACCATTGTGTTCCTATAGATGGAAAAGAAAAGTGATGGCATTTATTGAGGTTGTATCTGTTGGAATAAGCTGCACCATCCCATGTTAAAAGAATTCTGCATGCCTACTTGAAATGAAGTGATTGAAAATGCTCTCTTTGTTCAGAAACATGAAGTGATTGAAAATGCTCTCTTTGTTCAGAAACATGAAGTGATTGAAAATGCTCTCTTTGTTCAGAAACATGAAGTGATTGAAAATGCTCTCTTTGTTCAGAAACATGAAGAGATTGAAAATGCTTTCTTTGTTCAGAAACATGAATGTGCCTGAAATGAAGCCGGAGAGAAATGCCAGTATGGACGTAGCTTTCTAGTCTGTGTTATGAGTAGATCAGTGGAGATTAGTCATTTTTGCAGGAATTCATGGAGAGATATATAGGGTAACCTAGCTTTCTGTTCCATGTAATGAATACACACTATACTTTATGGAAGTTTTTGACTGATGTCTTGTTTTCTTTTTCTTTCCTTTTTTTCCAGGCTGGAGGCATTGGAGAAAGGGCTGGGAGAAACCATGAGCCATCCTTTCAAGGACGAACCACTCAGCCAGGGTTGTCTGTGCACCCTGCAGCAAGCATTTGACTCCAAGTAAGACCCTGGACTTCATGCATGGGCTCTTCTTGACAAATGGCCATTGACTTGGATATTCCTCCTTATCTGATAAGTCTTCAGAACCGTCACGTAGCTGTCATGTTTTGATAAAGGATTGATTGATTGATTGATTGATTGATTAAACTTTATTTTTCAAGGGAAATACCTTGAACTAGCATAACTGCCTATCTTACATCCAGCCCTTGTTAA
Source organism: Theodoxus fluviatilis (assembly GCA_034096865.1). Classification (NCBI taxonomy): domain Eukaryota; kingdom Metazoa; phylum Mollusca; class Gastropoda; order Cycloneritida; family Neritidae; genus Theodoxus; species Theodoxus fluviatilis. The sequence continues at coordinate 68,965 of JAWQFJ010002968.1, read as the reverse complement.
AACAAGAAAACAAACAAATCCAATCCCATCCCCCACCCACCCACCCTCTATCCCACACAAAATGATGATTCCTTAAGCATGTACTTTATTGACAGATCTGTTTGGGAGGCTGAATATTGTGTCCATTGTAAGTTTCAGAATGTGCAGTTTGGAGAGAAATGGGGGTGGGGGGTGGGGTGGTGGTTGATGAAATGGAAAAATGAACAGAGGAATATATTGTCATGTTGTGTGATTGATTAATTTTGCATACTAGCAGATTCTGGGGTTGCAAGGAATGTTGATATACTGTGCCCGTATTCACAACGACGATTTATCGGCGATATATTTTAACCCCGATTTATCTCTAAACTCAGACGATTCCAACTGCCTGTTCCGCTCTCCCTTGGCTGGAAACCAGTATAGATAGCAAAGCGCAACCTAGGATCCTCTGACGAGCGTACCTTATCTAACCGATCAAGATAACGCGGGGCTAGGGGATAAATCG
>JAWQFJ010002968.1:28481-63481 GCA_034096865.1 Theodoxus fluviatilis | reverse complement strand
TGTATTTCCCACCAGGGATTGGGTCCGGCTGACTAGGGGTCAGCCAGGCGTTGAAAGTGCTCAGTCCCCTCAGATCACGCCGACAAATCCTCGCCGACAATCCTCGGTGCACCAAGGGGTCATGACCAAGACCCCATGAACAGAGAATCTCTCCCGTGTTTTCATTGCCACTTCCAAACTCCCCTTTTCGAGATTCCTTCTCCCTCCCCAATGACGTCATTCAACAAGTGACGTAGGACAGAGACGAGAATCAATTAGTCAAGTATTACTCGTTCTCTCTGAGTACCAACGCTATTTCAGTTCACCACGTGCCGCACTCCCAGGTGGTCAGCCATCACCCATCACAATATGTGCATGTTTGAGTTTACTTCATGTGTGTGTGTGTGTGTGCATTTGTGTGCATGTGCATATTTATGCATGTGCATTTCTGTCTCTGAGGAGTGTGTGTGTGTGTGTGTATGTGTGTGTGTGTGTGTGTGTGTGTGTTTACATGCCTACATCTCTGACACTCTCTTGTCTCCAAAAAATCATCAAACCCCGCTTTTATCACCTCGCACTGCTACGACCTCCACAACCACAATCATTTCAGCAACACACACATGTACCTCAGTCTGACAAGGACAAGTGTAGCTATCATTACAAGTCATGTACTCATGGCGATGCCATTCCTTCATCACTGCTGCAGCTGCTGGAGGAGCTGGAGGGTCTGGAGTGGTGTGACGCCTGCTTCAAGGTGGACCTCCATGACCAGAGCCATGCCTGGAACATCTCCATGGCAACGGAAATGGTCTGGCGCCGTCTGGCTGTCAACGACTCCAAGGACATCATGGTATAGATATAGAATATGTTGTGAAAAAAAAGAGTAAAGACCAGATTTTATTTCCTGCATGAACTGAGATCTTTCTAAACAGATAGTAGGGTGTAGGTGAAGACGTTCTACTATGCTGTTATGAGTAGTGTGTGTATTGACGCATGCCGTGGTGGTCTGCTCCCCCTGTGGGTTGGGGGTTACAAGAATGGACCCACCAGGTCTCTATGCGATTTGCTAGAGGCAAATAACTAGGGACATTGTGGCTTGCTTTGTACTTACTCTAAACTATTTATGTGATTTTCGCATTCAATGGCCTTACATTGCCTACACAGGCTGATAGGCCCCAAAGCTCACTTCATCCATCCATCCATCCATCCATCCATCCATCCATCCATCCGTCATCCATCCATCCATCCATCCATAATCCATCCATCCATCATCCATCCATCCATCTGCCATCCATCCATCCATCATCCATCCATCCATCCGTCATCCATCCATCCATCCATCCGTCATCCATCCATCCATCCATCATCCATCCATCCGTCATCCATCCATCCATCCATCCATCCGTCATCCATCCATCCATCTGTCATCCATCCATCCATCCGTCATCCGTCCATCCATCCATCCATCCATCCATCCATCCATCCATCCATCCATCCATCCATCCATCCATCCATCCATCCATCCATCCATCCATCCATCCATTCATCCATCTGTAGTCTGTTAAGGAGGTAAAACCAGCAAGAGAGATGCCTCCACACTGAAATTCTTAAAGAAGGCACAACAAATATGTAGAAACTTTCACCAGAACCACCAAAGTCCACTGAGAAAGAAGACACATACCATCATGAGAAATACAGATCACCCTCTCCACAGAACTCCTCTTCAGACTTAATCCTTGCAGTCAAAGATTCCGACCTCCAAGAACACACGCAGGCAGATACCATCTATCTTTTATACCAACTGCCATAGATAATTTATACATCAACTATTTTAAAGCTGCACAGTAATCTAAACCTCTGGCAGTGCAATTGCGCATTTGTTCATTTTATATAACTCTTATGTTTGAAATGTGTATGTCTTGCATTGCAAAGTTTGCATTGTACACAGCCATTTACCTCATGCCAGTATAATGTAACTTTAATTTCCATGTTTTGGATGAGCAAAGTAAATGTTTTGTAATGTATGTGGAATTGGGCAGAGTTGCTCGGGTAGCAGCATGCAGATCTGTCATGCAGGGGCCAAAGGTTAAATCCTCTCTTGTGGATGCTTCCATGAATGTTCATGAGGCACCACGGTGTGACAATCTGGGGTGAAAAACCCTGAAAAGAATTATGAGTGGAAATAGACAATTTGGGCTTGCTTGGTTGATTTGAAAACTTGTCGCTGGAAGATGTTCAGACTCAAGCAGGTGACTGTGAAACTGAAATCCAGTTGTATACTTGACTGTAAGTTCTTCTTCAGTGACAAGAAGCATTCCAAAACATTTGTCGGCTGATTTCTCGGAATGTAGATTTTTCAAGATGGTAGCTTCATGGGGAAATTAATATTAAATTTTGTGTTTTTGCTAGTCTCTATCTGTTTTTTAAAAATAATTATTTTGTAGACAGCTGAGTAGTCTGTAATTATACAGTGATAATTTTATAGAAAAACATTTGGTAAATTCTGCATTTGCTGAGGATTACTTGAATTTCAAGCCTTGCACTAACAGAGAACATTTAGTAAGAATTCTAGGTCATAGTTTTTTTAATGATCAAGCTCGACAAAATGTCTTTATGTAAGTTCATGAGCAACATCATTTTATGCAAATTAAAGTTTGTCAGAAGTTGATTTTTTAATTGGATTTCTGGAAAAATATGTAATTTTCCTTATTTTTGTCATATAACTATCATTATTTTCATAAGTGCACAAGATACAACCTTTTTTCCCCATTTATTGACTCACATGCAAAGCAAAAGTGAGTCTATGTACTCACCTGTGTCGTCCGTCCGGGCGTCTGGGCGTCCGGGCGTCCATGAAAAACTTTAACGTTGGATTTTTCTCGGAGACTATTAAGTCTATCAACACCCAATTTGGCATGATGGTGTATGATGACAAGGCCTTAAAAAACATACATAGTGACTTGACCTTGCTTCAAGGTCAAGGTCGCAGGGGCCGTAAATGTTGTATAAAAAACAGCCATTTTTCACATTTTCCCAATTTTCTCTGAAGTTTTTGAGATTGGATACCTGACCTATATATGGTGTATAGGGCAAAGTAATCCCTATCTTTTGATACCAGTTTGATTGACCTTGTTTCAAGGTCAAGGTCACAGGAGCTCTTTAAAGTTGGATTGTATACATATTTTGAAGTGACCTTGACCCTGAACTATGAAAGATAACTTTTCCAAACTTCATAACATTGTAGTACACATGTTATACTTTCATACTAGATCACCCGTGTCGTCCGTCCGGGCGTCCAGGCGTCCGTCCGGGCGTCTGGGCAGACTGGGCGTCAGGGCGTCCTTTAATCCGTAAAAAACTTTAACGTTGGATTTTTCTCCGAGACTATTAAGTCTATCAACACCCAATTTGGCATGATGGTGTAGGATGACAAGGCGTACAAAAACGTACACAGTGACTTGACCTTGCTTCAAGGTCAAGGTCACAGGAACTCTTCAAAGTTTGATTGTATACATATTTTGAAGTGACCTTGACCCTGAACTATAGAAGATAACTCTTCCAAACTTCATAACATTGTAGTACACATGTTATACTTTCACCATGAGACACATTTGGTCACATATCATCAAGGTCAAGGTCACTTTGACCCTTATGAAATGTGACCAAAATGGGGTAGTGAACCACTAAAAGTGACCATATCTCATGGTAGAAAGTGCCAATAAGCACCATTGTGCTTCCTATGTCTTGAATTAACAGCTTTGTATTGCATGACCTTGGATGACCTTGACCTTGGGTCAAGGTCACATGTATTTTGGTAGGAAAAATGTGTAAAGCAGTTCTTAGTGTATGACGTCATTGCTAGGTTTACTTGTTTGACCTTGACCTTGAATGGCACACGTAGGTCAAGGTCATGTAAAGGTCAAGGTCATGTAAAGGTCAAGGTCAAGCATGTGAGTCGTATGGGCTTTGCCCTTCTTGTTATAAATGAACTGAACCAAGAATCAGCATCTAAATTTGAAGGAAAAAAAGTTTTGGTCAAAATTGTGTACTGTAGCTGCCAGGTCTGCAGATAACCTCTTGTAGCACAGCGTTGCTGACCTATCGGTTTGCCAGCACTTGTCACAGTCAAATGCAGTTTCCGCTCAGCAGCAGTTACCTTTGGCAAGTGGACATGTTGAGAACTAAACAGGGTGAAAGTGTGTGCACAGGATGTGTGTAGGCAAGACTTGGAGTGATCGTCACAGGAAACAGTTTATGACTGCAGTTTGCAACAGTTTACAATGCCTCAGTAGACCTTCTTGTCTCAGATTTGGCTGTGGGCGAAGCAATGCGTTAGGTTAATGAGATCATTGAATGATTGATGATGATCTTCTGTGTGTGTGAGAGGGGTGTTTGTGTGTGTGTGTGTGTGTGTGTGTGTGTGTGTGTGTGTGTGTGTGTGTGTGTGTGTGTGTGTGTGTGTGTGTGTGTGATAAAGACAGACAGACAGACAGACAGATTATACTGTGAAATTTAGTGGGAAACCTTTATAACAAACTATTTTTGTTGTGAAATATTGGAATGGATCACTACCATGGAACCCAAACTAATGATGAATGTCTTGAACTGGTATTTTGAACAGGATAAAATGTCGTCAGTTCAGTAGTCGTGGTAGTTGATGTGAATATGCAAACTAAGACTGTTCAGACTGTATAGCTGACAGCAATTTCTAGTCACTTTCTTCTTTGTGACACAGAGCTTACTTCCTGTGCCTTCTGAAGAAAGCACTGCTGAAAAGACACTAGCCTCCCTTTGCTCTGCTCTCTACTGGTCAGAGGTAAGAAAAGTGCTTTGCTCTTATTATCCAAGTTGACATGGTACTCTGCTGTGCTACGTATGACTTAAAATGTAAATTTTTGTAATATTTTAAGTTCAATGAAATGGACATAAGCCCTGATGTTGACGTTAATTTTGTAATGCAAAATTGCTTGATTTATTCATTGGCATGGATAAGTTGTTTCCAAAAAAGAGATATCAACTTGAATTTTTATATAACCCATTTTAATGAAGCAACGGTTTTGGCTGATGTAAATGAAATCATTGTCTATTGTTTTTGTGGAGAATGAATTGTTGTTGTTGTTGCAAACATTTACTTGATGCTGATGCTGTTGCTGATGATACTTTTCAGGATGAAGAAGAGATGCAGAGGCTGGCAGGGGAAATACTCAGCACTGTTCAGACGTCTTGCGAACAGGAAAAGTAAGTTCAGCTGTTGTTTGTGATCACTGTCTGTAGTTGTTGTTGTTTTAATGCCTTTTGTGAAAGAATTTTTCCACAATTGGTATGTGAATCTCCCCCGCCCCCCCCCCCCCCCCCCCCCAAAAAAAAAAAAAGCACCTTGCCTTGTTTCTCTAAGCTGTACTAGTGATGTTGTAGTAAGATATATGTTTGTGGTTGAGGGGCCGTGTCAATCTTGGGAAAGGCTTCCAGCGACGGGCCACACTAACGGACTCATCTGAGGAGAGGGGTGTGGGAAAGACAGCCAAGCTGGCGGGCCACACAAGCTACCGGGCCACAATGTTTGATTGGCAAGTGATACTGGTCGGTTAATCCACAGTGAATTCACAGAGTTTCACACATACAATGACAAAAGCAAATGAATATTTGAAAAACCATGCAAAACTGCAGCTAATCAAATGTTGTAGCCTGCCAGGTTGTGTGGCCCACCAGCTTAGCTTTCTCACACCCCTCCTCTCGGACGAGTCTACCAGTGTGGCCCGTTTCTGGAAGCCTTTCCCAGTCTTGCTTGATGTTGTGAGTTTGTGAAAGTCCACACTTGATAACGAGAGGGTTGGTTGCATATTGACCCCAGCACTTGATAAACCAACCAGCATAGGTAGAGTTCTCCTATTCATTTGGAGATGAGTTAAAATGGAGACAATAAAAAGAGCACATTTTTTACCAATAAGTTTTTGTCAGATATGCATCAAGAAGGGGCCAGTAAAAGTGAAACGTATTTCAAGTACTTATTTCTGTGTGTATGTCAAGTATCTATTCAGTGTATTTAAACATCCCTCCCCTCCCCCTTTCCTTCAACTACCTTTACAACACAGTGTGAGGGATTGATCCTTGAATACACATTTTCACATTCAACGCTCTCTTTGGCTGCACAGGAGCGAGGATGAGACGCCTCTGACAGAGGAGGATGTTAGCAGCCTAGTGGTGCTGGTGGGGTACATCGAAAACCTGGACATTCACCAAACCATCGTGGAGGCCCTAGCTCTTCTCATCAATGCTGATGACAGGTGAGAAATGTGGAGGCTGTTGTCATCAGTGCTGATGACAGGTGAGAAATGTGGAGGTCCTAGCTCTACTCATCAATGCTGATGACAGGTGAGAGTTGAGGCTGTTGTCATCAGTGCTGATGACAGGTGAGAAATGTGGAGGTCCTAGCTCTACTCATCAATGCTGATGACAGGTGAGAAATGTGGAGGTCCTAGCTCTACTCATCAATGCTGATGACAGGTGAGAGATGTGGAGGCTGTTGTCATCAGTGCAGGTGAGAGATGTGGAGGCCCTAGCTCTTCTCATCAGTGCTGATGACAGGTGAGAAATGTGGAGGTCCTAGCTCTACTCATCAATGCTGATGACAGGTGAGAGATGTGGAGGCTGTTGTCATCAGTGCTGATGACAGGTGAGAGATGTGGAGGTCCTAGCTCTACTCATCAATGCTGATGACAGGTGAGAGATGTGGAGGCTGTTGTCATCAATGCTGATGACAGGTGAGAGATGTGGAGGCTGTTGTCATCAGTGCTGATGACAGGTGAGAGTTGTGGAGGCTCTTGTCATCAATGCTGATGACAGGTGAGAGATGTGGAGGTCCTAGCTCTTCTCATCAATGCTGATAACAGGTGAGAGATGTGGAGGCTGTTGTCATCAATGCTGATGACAGGTGAGAGATGTGGAGGCTGTTGTCATCAGTGCTGATGACAGGTGAGAGATGTGGAGGCTGTTGTCATCAGTGCTGATGACAGGTGAGAGATGTGGAGGCTCTTGTCATCAATGCTGATGACAGGTGAGAGATGTGGAGGCTGTTGTCATCAGTGCTGATGACAGGTGAGAGTTGTGGAGGCTCTTGTCATCAGTGCTGATGACAGGTGAGAGATGTGGAGGCTCTTGTCATCAATGCTGATGACAGGTGAGAGATGTGGAGGCTGTTGTCATCAATGCTGATGACAGGTGAGAGATGTGGAGGCTGTTGTCATCAGTGCTGATGACAGGTGAGAGATGTGGAGGCTGTTGTCATCAGTGCTGATGACAGGTGAGAGATGTGGAGGCTGTTGTCATCAGTGCTGATGACAGGTGAGAGATGTGGAGGCTCTTGTCATCAGTGCTGATGACAGGTGAGAGATGTGGAGGCTCTTGTCATCAGTGCTGATGACAGGTGAGAGTTTTTTTTATCTCTGTTATGGCTTAAAACCTCATCGTATTTCATCCCTGGTAAAATACACCTGGCATAAGGATATTGCATTTTTGCCTCAGGGTTTTTATTTTTGTTTTCATTTATATTTTATTTCATTCTATTTTTGACTCACATGCGAAGCAACAGTGAGTCTATGTACTCACCCGTGTCGGGCGTCCGATCGTCCGTGACAAACTTTAACGTTGGATTTTTCTCCGAGACTATTAAGTCTATCAACACCCAATTTGGCATGATGGTGTAGGATGACAAGGCGTCAAAAAACATACATAGTGACTTGACCTTGCTTCAAGGTCAAGGTCACAGGAACTCTTTAAAGTTGGATTGTATACACATTTTGAAGTGACCTTGACCCTGAACTATGGAAGATAACTCTTCCAAACTTCATAACATTGTAGTACACACGTTATACTTTCATCATGAGACACATTTGGTCACATATCAAGGTCAAGGTCACTTTAACCCTTATGACATGTGACCAAAATGGGGTAGTGAACCACTAAAAGTGACCATATCTCATGGTAGAAAGTGCCAATAAGCACCATTGTGCTTCCTATGTCTTGAATTAACAGCTTTGTGTTGCATGACCTTGGATGACCTTGACCTTGGGTCAAGGTCACATGTATTTTGGTAGGAAAAATGTGTAAAGCAGTTCTTAGTGTATGATGTCATTGCTAGGTTTAGTTGTTTGACCTTGACCTTGAAGGTCACCTGAAGGTCAAGGTCATGTAAAGGTCAAGGTCATGTGAAGGTCAAGGTCAAGCATGTGAGTTGTATGGGCTTTGCCCTTCTTGTTTATATATTGGAACTGGGGATTAGTGAGCAGTACTTGGTGTAAAGCAGTTTGAGACTGGGATGAGATGAAGGGTGATAAGTCACTGTATATTATCAGTGCCTATACCTGTAATGTATTTTCAGGCTTGCTACCTATGCTGCGAAGGCAATGGTGACAGTCAACATCGAGCACAGCGTTATCCAGGCAAGTATTTTCATGGTAGTACAGGGGTTAAGACGCCCGCCTCGTGGCTAGCTGGTGCTGTGTTCAGTTCTGCACAGATCCTAGAGTTGCATCCTTGGGCAAGGTGCTTCACCCGCACTGTCTCTCCTACCCAAGAGCAGAACTGCGTGCTGTGCAGTGGGGACCGGGGGTGGAAGTCCCCACATAGATTTCTCATGTGTTTGAGCAAGAAATGAAATTATAATTGTTGTTGTTATTATTATTATATTTTATTATTTATTTTTATTATTTATTATTATTATCATTATATTATTATTATTATTATTATTATTATTATTATTATTACTGATGCCGCTTTGGTTACGGTAACTGCTCCATCTGTAGAGTGGATGGTCGGGAATGGTGTTTTTGATTGGCATTGAACCCTGGAGCCTGCAACTGTGCATGCTGCTTGCACCAGATGCATTATCCCTGTGGTCTCAGGGTAGGAACAGCTCCTCCACTTCGCCCACGTGCGAGCTTTGTGAAAGGCAAAGGATGACAGGGAAATCCCTGTGGTCTCAGGGTAGGAACAGCTCCTCCACTTCGCCCCACGTGCGAGCTTTGTAAAAGGCAAAGGATGACAGGGAAATCCCTGTGGTCTCAGGGTAGGAACAGCTCCTCCACTTCGCCCCACGTGCGAGCTTTGTGAAAGGCAAAGGATGACAGGGAAATCAAACCTTGGCTTGCTCTTACTCTAACCAGCTCGAGTGCTTTTTGTGGTTATTGGCTTTTGTAACCTTCGAAGGATGACTGGCCACACATTTTCTGTCATCTTGCTCTGGTCATATAGGCAACACCATGAGTAGTGATGAGTCACATTGTGTAGTGATGTAGGCTACACCATGAGTAGTGGACAGGCCACAGGTGGAAAGACCAAGGCTGCTAAGCCAGATGGCGCGGCTGCAGTCACATTGTGTAGTGATGTAGGCAACACCATGAGTAGTGGACAGGCCAAGGCTGCTAAGCTAGATGGCGCGGCTGCAGTCACATTGTGTAGTGATGTAGGCTACACCATGAGTAGTGGACAGCCACAGGTGGAAAGACCAAGGCTGCTAAGCCAGATGGCGCGGCTGCAGTCACATTGTGTAGTGATGTAGGCAACACCATGAGTAGTGGACAGGCCAAGGCTGCTAAGCCAGATGGCGCGGCTGCAGTCACATTGTGTAGTGATGTAGGCAGCACCATGAGTAGTGATGAGGCACATTGTGTAGTGATGTAGGCTACACCATGAGTAGTGGACAGGCCACAGGTGGAAAGACCAAGGCTGCTAAGCCAGATGGCGCGGCTGCAGTCACATTGTGTAGTGATGTAGGCAACACCATGAGTAGTGGACAGGCCAAGGCTGCTAAGCCAGATGGCGCGGCTGCAGTCACATTGTGTAGTGATGTAGGCAGCACCATGAGTAGTGATGAGGCACATTGTGTAGTGATGTAGGCAACACCATGAGTAGTGATGAGGCACATTGTGTAGTGATGTAGGCAACACCATGAGTAGTGATGAGGCACATTGTGTAGTGATGTAGGCAACACCATGAGTAGTGATGAGGCACATTGTGTAGTGATGTAGGCAACACCATGAGTAGTGATGAGGCACATTGTGTAGTGATGTAGGCAACACCATGAGTAGTGATGAGGCCCATTGTGTAGTGATGTAGGCAACACCATGAGTAGTGATGAGGCACATTGTGTAGTGATGTAGGCAACACCATGAGTAGTGATGAGGCACATTGTGTAGTGATGTAGGCAACACCATGACCATTGTAGGCGTTTGCTCTCTACAGGTGGAAAGACCAAGGCTGCTAAGCCAGATGGCATGGCTGCAGTCACATTGTGTAGTAAAGTAGGCAGCACCATGATTAATGTTCATGTTACCCATTACAGGTGGAAAGACCAAGGCTGCTAAGACAGATGGCGTGGCTTTGGGGTCAAGTGGCAAGATCTTCCCCCTTGCAGGAAGCCTGGGGTCACAAACTGACCTTTGTACTTGACCTTCTGAGTGAGCTTGAGGAAGACCAGGTGAGAGAGGGAGCCACAGTGTAGAGGGAATGTTGAGACTGCATCAAGCCATGTTTTCAGTGGGTCCTCAGTTGACACAAATTCTTGCAATCCCACTAATGGGGCTCTGTGTGTGTAGTACATACAGTGTTGGTGTGTGTGTGTGTGTGTGTGTGTGTGTGTGTGTGTGTGTGTGTGTGTGTAGTACATACTGTGTGTGTGTGCGTGCGTGTGTACGTGTGTGTGTGTGTGTGTGTGTGAATGAGGGCAAGTTAGGTGCCATGTGCTCCATTATGTCTTTGTTCATTTGCAGTTGATGCACATGATGAATTTTTCTTACACCCTCTTCAGAAACATGTTTCATGATTGTCTTGTTTGTTTGTAGGATGCTGCAAACCTGTTCAAGGGAATTACAGCCTACTTTAATCCTCAGGAGCAGTAAGTGTTGATTCAAGGCTTTTATATTAGATTTTTTTTTAAAGGATAAAGGGGTGCGTGTCTATATGCCCCCGTCTCTATATGCCCCCGTCTCTATATGCCCCCGTCAAAAAAAAAGTAACAAACATTATATGGTTTTTTAGGCGTTTTAGGACAAAAGAATCAAAATGGCCTTAAGAATTTTTGACAAAAAAAAAATCCCGCAAAAGCGGCCCCCCCGCAATAGAAAAGTAACAAAAATTTTATGGTTTTTTAGGCGTTTTAGGACAAAAGAATCAAAATTGTCTTAAGAACTTTTGTTACCAAAAAAATCCCACAATAGCGGCCCTCCGCAATAGCGGCCCTCCGCAATAGAGAGCCGACCCCTATAACTCTAACCCTAACCCTAACCCTAACCCTAACCCTAACCCTATGTGGCCATGAAGAACACACTCAGACAGGGGGCATATAGAGACGGGGGCATAAAGAGACGGGGGCATATAGAGACGGGGGCATATAGAGACGGGGGCATATAGAGACGGGGGCATATAGAGGTGTCCCCGGATAAAGTGGGGTTTTATATAGTGACTTATCACCCACATCTGGGACTCAAACTGCTTTACACTTTACCCCCTGATCACTGGGACTCATTATCAATCCTTTTCTGGCATTTGACAACAAATACAGTAATGGACTGATAAGATGCATTCATTCAGGTAATGGTAACAACTCCACTCCCTGGAGAATATTCCGACCCGATGCTGGCTCATGGCTTAATGCAAGGGTAAATCGCTCTACAGTTTGCCACCAGTGCCCTCTCTGGTGCTTAGTTTTACTCCTGGGTGGGGAGAAACATTGCGAGTGAAGCACCTTGCTCAAGGATGCAACTGTGGAACCCCACAGCCTTGAACGATGCAAGCAACTGCAGGTCAAAGTGCAATAACCATTCGGCCTCAGAGCCCCAAGGTGTGTGTGAGTTTGTAACTTGCTGCAGTTTGGAAGCTTCATGACTTCATTGCCAAAGTGTTTTAGTCTGTGGTAATGCTTGCATTCCCATTCATTAGTGGATGCATCAGGGATGAATCGTAGCATGTCTCTTGAGATTTTCTCCCACTCATGGCACCTGGTTTGCTGGGAGCCTGCAGGGGAAGTAGATTTGTTGAGGTGCTGTGAGAAGACATGGTCTATGCTGCCCTGTGGCTGACGTGTGAGTTTTGCACTCCCAGAAGGAATCGGGTGCATTGTGTAGACTTCCTAGTTGGCACATTATTGGTCTGTGTCAACATGTATCAAACATTAGACCGCCATTACAACTCCTTTCATCATGTTGACGCATGAACCCCGTTGCTTAGACGTGAGTTCTTGTGATGCATTAGCCGGTGTCAACATGTCAACTTTTGACTGCCCTTGCATCTGCTTTCATCATGTTGTCACATGTTGCCACTGGCTTATTCCTCGCAAGATGTTTCAAGGTACATATCATAAGCCCTGATCCTTTAATGCTCCTAACACAGCCAGACTGCCTGTGATGGACAGAAAAAGGTGTGGATCTCTGTCACCTTCCATTAGTGTCCAAGTGCCGAGATCCCTGACAAAGTCTATGTTGCCCATTTACCGACATCACCAGTTTGTAATGTTTTCAATTTTGGCCCCACATGACCAGAAGTATGGCAGTATGGGACTTTGTATGTTAGAAAGATTCTGTTGAGTAGTTAGCTCTCCAGCCCTGCTTGGCTGTCAAGTGCTTACAGCTGCAATAAGGCCGTGGTCTTGAAGGCAGACAAACTGAAGCTCATCACAGGGTTGGCTCAGTGTTTAAGTATTGATCTTATGCTGAAACACGGTGGGGTTTTGTTGAAATATGGTGTTTTTGCTCAAATATCATGAGTGTATGCTGAAACAGGTGAATTCATGGTGAGCTTAGTGCTCTGTGCTGAAATGGGATAAAGTTATGGTGAATTTGTCAGTTTGTGCCCAAATGTGTGAGTTTATGCTGAACAGTGGTGAGTTTATGATGTAGCCCTCATGAGTTCAAAGCCAACCCGAAGCCTCTGCTGGGCTATTGATAGCCTCTTTTTTAGGAGGTGTAGATGGTCCAGTATGCTAAGGCGTTGGACTTTGCAGCGAGGCGCTGTGCCGTGGTTCAATCCCAGGGGCGGGAGAGATGGGAAAAAGTTTTTGTTTTTTAAATCATGTTGATCAAATAAAAGTTGCTGCTACCCTGTCTTGTCGTTTTGTCTGGTATGAATGAGTGAATGATTGTGCATGAATGTTTAGGTAACGTTTAGACGTGCCAAAAGTATGAAAGTTGTGATGTCTATGGGATCTTCCCAGTATCATATGTTGTGTATTTGATGTATTGTGCAGTTGCTTGAACTTTGTGGCGGGGTTCAGCTGTCTCGATGCTTGCTTCACTTATCGAGTCTCATTGCCTTGTCTGCTCTCCAGCCTGATCCAGGCCTACAAGAATCTGAAGTTCATCCGAGTTGCCAAGACTGCTTTTCTGGACCGCAAGGACCATGGCGTGCGAGAGTCAATTCTCCAGCTGTTCCACACACTGTCTGGTGTTAGACAGTAAGTCTCCTTGTCCTTCTCTCTAACTTCTTGGAAGACTTCAAAGCAGTGTGTGCTCCAGGGGTGAGGGAGAAAGACTTGGACATTTGTGTACATACTTGTATATTTTTGCTTGACTGCTTATTTGTGATTTGTTTGCGTAGTATTGGGTCGTATGTTTTTTTTCTAAGTATGGTTGACTATATGTATGTACAGAGCATGTGTATGCAAATGTGTATGGCACTGTCTTTTTTGTATTATCTGTTGTCACATGCGCTTAGAACCACTGGATAAGGCGCATTATAGATACAATAAATTATTATTATTATTATTATTATTATTATTATATGCTGGTGAAATATGTGGGAGTCACTAGCTGCTGTTTGCCAGAATAATTTGCAATGCAGATGTGTCATAGTGTGAAGTTCCGCACTGATGTGAAAATTGCTTGATTTGAGTTTTCACCTTGGAATGATTGTATTGCTTTTGTGAGTTCATACTTTTTCTGCATGTGTGTGTGTGTGTGTGTGTGCATGCGTGCGTGCATGCATGTGTGTGTGTGTGTGCATGTATGTGCATGCACATTTGGGTCATGTAAATTATGAATGCACATGGACCATGTAAATTGGAATGTGTGTGTGTGATGTGTGTTTGTGTGCGAGTGAGTGTGTGTGTGTGTGCGTGTGTGAGTGTGTGTGTGTGTGTGTGTGTGTGTGTGTGTGTGTGTGTGTGTGTGTGTGTGTGTGTGTGTGTGTGTGTGTTTGAGTGCATGCATGCACACATGAAATATATAAAGTGTGTGTGTCTGTGTGCGTGCGTGCGTGTGTGCTTGTGCATGTGTGTGCCTGCGCAAGTGTACACTTGCACGTGCGAGTGTGTAGACATATGCATGTGAAGAAGTCTGTGTCGGCCATATCTTCTCCTTCCTGTCAATGTGCCCAGCAAGACTGTCAACTCTAATCACAATGCCAGGGAGATGTCCACACCCTGTCTTCTTGTGTTTTCCTTCGACAGCTGTCATGGAGTCGCTTGCAGTTCATTGTCTACCTCCATTTGTGTACATCGGATAGTTTTACAGGATCTATACCGCAAGACTTTTTAGGTAGCAGTCTGTTTCCCACGGATGACTTAGGTTTTTCACAATCATTTGTCTCTGCCTCTAGGTTTGTAGGGGACCTGGCATTTGTGTGCGTTGGATAGTTTGACAGGTAATAGGATCTATACCGCAAGTCTTTTTAGGTAGCAGTCTGTTTCCCATGGGTGACTTAGGTTTTTCACAATCATTTGTCTCTGCCTCTAGGTTTGTAGGGGACCTGGCATTTATGTGCGTTGGATAGTTTGACAGGTAATAGGATCTATACCGCAAGTCTTTTTAGGTAGCAGTCTGTTTCCCATGGGTGACTTAGGTTTTTCACAATCATTTGTCTCTGCCTCTAGGTTTGTAGGGACCTGGCATTTGTGTGCGTTGGATAGTTTGACAGGTAATAGGATCTATACCGCAAGTCTTTTTAGGTAGCATCCTGTTTCCCATGGGTGACTTAGGTTTTTCACAATCATTTGTCTCTGCCTCTAGGTTTGTAGGGGACCTGGCATTTGTGTGCGTTGGATAGTTTGACAGGATCTATACCGCAAGTCTTTTTAGGTAGCATCCTGTTTCCCATGGGTGACTTAGGTTTTTCACAATCATTTGTCTCTGCCTCTAGGTTTGTAGGGGACCTGGCATTTGTGTGCGTTGGATAGTTTGACAGGTAATAGGATCTATACCGCAAGTCTTTTTAGGTAGCATCCTGTTTCCCATGGGTGACTTAGGTTTTTCTCAATTATTTGCCTCTGCCTCCAGGTTTGTAGGGGACCTGGCAACCGCTTCCAGCATGGGCCTGATGGTGGATTGTCTGAGGGAGACGGAGTGTGAGCAGTGCAAGGTCTACATCCTCTCCGTTTTGCTGACTGTCGCCAGGGCCAGCCCCAAGTATCGAACCACCATCCTTGAGCACAATGTGGCCCAAATGGTGCAGAGGTGGGTGACTGATGCATTGGAAAAGTGCTGCAGAGGGAAAGTGGGTTGACCTTCAAGTGAGAGCCATCTTGAGAAGAAGTGTTGGGACTCGGGTGTGACACGTTGCTGCAGCCATTTGATGTCCCTTTCGGGGGGGTTCCTGTGATCATAAAAATTAAAATCCAGGAAATGTTTTTGAAATTTGCTAATTAATTTTTTAGGGCCTTGACAAGTTTTGAAATTTTGGTTAACACTGAAAATTAATGGAAAAGTTGTGAAATTTCCACATCGGCCACAGTTTTTTTTAAAATTGTAAGCACTTAGCGTGCGAGCGATCTCTTTTTGTCATATATCATTCAGAGTTACTTCTATTGACTGAGTGCAAGGTCATTGACCTGGAGATGCAAACTCCATGTTCTGCTGTCTGTGTCAGCCCCCAGCAGTGCAAAAAAATGTTAAATTTTCTCAGCTTTGTGCAAGAAAATCTCATTGAATTTTTCACAAATTAATGGAAAAGTTGTGAAATTTGTTTCTTGGAGGTCTTCAGGAACCCTGCCCCTAGTTAGGTGGAACTTGAAACACTCATCAGTCAGTTGTAGAAGCTGGCAATGCTGGGGCAAAAATTGAATGAGTTTACAGGAACCTCTCTTTCTCTTGTGATATTGATGTACATGTACCTTGATTATTAGGATTTCTGTTCTGGGTCCTTTAGCAGAGATGGGGTTTTATACCCTCTTAAGGTTTAGAATTGTTTTTGCTTTTATTGTTGTTGTTGTGGAGGCTTATTTTGTTTGGTTGGTTGGATTAGTTTCCTTGCAATCTTCAGGTTTTTTATTAAAACTGATCACTAATTTATCTTTTTCCTTGTCTGTCTGAATTCATCAGAAGAAAGCTTTACATCACTGTGAATGCCCAAGTGGATGGGCAAGTTGCTTTTGCAATAGGAATTACTTATGCAGGAATTTAAAATTTGACTTTAGAAAAAATAGGAAACTAAATCCAAGACTGTTGCTGAATTCATAAGCATCATCTCAGGAAGGCCCATGAAAGAGTACTAAGGGATTTTTGACATCAGATATTGAAACCTAGACATCAAGGATACTTCCTTAGCTGTGATCAGCAGTACTTCTTGGCCCAGACTTCATGGACTATGCTGGTTTTGTCTCAAACAATGGCCATTCTTGTGTGGAAGATGGGTGCCCCATGTGTCTGTCCCTGTCATCCAGAATGCTGACAGAAGACCCGTCCGAGGCGGTGGAGGAACTGTGCGGGAACCTGAAGCAGCGACTGACCCTGACCCTTCCCAAGCACCAGACCATCAGCAACCAGCCCATCCCCTCCCTCAAGAAAGATGACTCTGGGTAAGTGTGTGTGTGTGTGTGTGTGTGCGTGAGTGAGTGTGTGTGTGTGTGTGTGTGTGTGTGTGTGTGTGTTTGAGTGAGTGAGTGTGTGTTTTTGTGTATGTGTCTGTGTATACTTATGTATGTCGGCATGCGCATGAGTGCTCACATGTGTTTGCGTTTGTGTGTTTATGATTGTGTGTGGCTGTGTGAGCATGGGCATGAGCACTGTGTGTGTGTGTCTGTGTGTGTGTGTCTGTGTACATGCATGCAAATGTGTGTGTAGGCATGCATACAAACGTGTGTAAGCATGCATTGCATCAGTGTGGTGCTCTCATTCTTCATGTGTTGTTCAGGAGGTAAAGCATGAAGTGGTTTGAGTCCCAGACATGGGTTACAAGTTGCTATATAAAACCACATCTGTAACTTCTAGGAATCGTAACCAGTGGTCCCAGTAGTTGTAGCTAAAGTTTGCCGATAGTCCATGATTATGTCTCCCGTCTTCTCCAGTGCTTGGGTTCCCCACTGCTTCTGGGCAGAGGACAGGCAGCGACTGCTGCTGAAAGTTGTGGGACGAGGTCTGAAGCCCGAACATTTCCACATCACCCCCACCCATATCCGAGTCGAGTGAGTTTTCCTGCATCACCGTTGATTGACTTCTTTGCTTGTATGGATAGTAGGGAAAAGGTTATCAAAAAGAGTGGAACTGCAGAAAAGTTTCAAAGCTAATGATCTCCTCCAGTCAATTATATATATCACTGTCATTTCTACAGATTTTTCTGTTACTCTTGAAGGCAAGGTGGTGCTTCTCTCTCTCTCTCTCTCTCTCTCTCTCTCTCTCTCTCTCTCTCTCTCTCTCTCTCTCTCTCTCTCTCTCTCTCTCTCTCTCTCTCTCTCTCTCTCTCTCTCTCTCTCTCTTTCTCTCTCTTCTCCCCCCCCCCCCCCCTCTTTTTTGACAGTTTTGAGCAAAACCCCAAATGAAATTGCAAGGAATTGGGAATTTATGATGGTCACAAATCTTGCATTGAAAGCACCATATAGACATACGTGTATGCTGTTTTTATGCCAACTTTTTTGTTCACTGATGCTATGATGATTATATGGACCAATCTTTGACTTCTCAAAATGGAACCCCCTGTGTGTTGGAGGTGAGAATAGACCCAACTTAATTCGTAAGAGGCAAATAACAAGGGACATCATGGATTGAATTGGTCTTACTCTAAACTATTTTAATAATTTTCCTGCTTAATGGCCATGCATAGCCTACAAAGGCTGATAAGCTGTAAAACTCCATCCGTCCATCCATCTCAAAATGGAATAACTGTTAGAAATTAGAAGAAAAAAGGGAAGAAAAAGGTACTGACCCTTTTCCCTCATCTTTCCCTTCATTTTCAGTGTGAAAGTGAAGGACAGGGCCTACAAACTGGACCTAGAGTTGAAGAAAGACATTGTTCCTGAGCAGACTTTGAGACAAGAGGCCAACGGCTGCATTGACTTGGATCTCCACAAGTTAGAAAGGGACTGGTGGCGTCGACCACTGAAAATGAAGAAGGTAGGTTTTCCCGCTTGTTGAGGTGTTCTTTGCAGATCTCATAGTGCCAGAAGATTTAAACACACCTTGAAGGGCTAAAGGAAGAGAGAGACACTTTGACACTTTATTTGTCGAGGCCATAGGCCCATAGACAAAGGGGTGAATCAGTGACAAAAGCAAATCTCTCTCAACACAACACCGGAGTTGATAGCAAGTATTTGCTGCAGTCGTGACTGTGTTCCTGTATAGTCTCGTGATTTGTCATCTCACACATCTGTCGTGCTAATCTCTTCCTACCCATTAGTGTTCCTAAACTAATTGGTGGCCGATATGTGTCCCCTTCGACTCAATTACTCTGGGTCCAATACGTTGCTCTCTACCTCTTCCTTTAGTCTCTCTCAGGGGTCTTTCATTGACGAGGTCTCGTACCACTAGAGGAGAGGCAGGAGACTCACAATATACACAGTCACAAAAAGATACAAACAAGAGTGTACATGGGGACGACAGACATAACAGATACAGTACTACTCAGATATGGCATCAAGAGGGGTGTATACTGACAGATGAGTCGTGGCGGAGTGACAGGTATCACATACAACGACAAACAAGGACTATGTGGTGCGGTCAAAGGGTATCCGTGCTAAGAAGTACATAAAGATGTAAAATGAGTGACAATCTAAGGGGAGACCGATATATCATGACATAATACAATAGAACGTGAGATCATTATAAGTATGAAAGAATAGGGAGATAGTGACAGGTGTGGAAAGAATATACATGAGATCAGCATCATCAAGTGGGGGGACTGCATACATACAGGTGCGGAGATGGGGAAGGAACTGTGGGACATACAAAGACACTCGAATCTGTATGAAGGGAAATGATGAGGCGACAACAAGGGTCATTACCTTTGCTTCGGCAACATATGGTAGGAGGAAAGGGGAGAAAAGGGAGGAAGAATGGGGAGAGGGAATGGACGGACATAGAGTGTGACGAGCAGTAGCAAAACGGGGAGGCTATATGCAAGGGACCTTATAGCAGGAAAATTAGTAAATAGTTTAGAGTAAGACCAATTCAATCCATGATGTCCCTTGTTATTTGCCTCTTACGAATTAAGTTGGGTCTATTCTCACCTCCAACACCACAGGGGTTCCATTTTGAGAAGTCAAAGATTGGTCCATATAATCATCATAGCATCAGTGAACAAAAAAGTTGGCATAAAAACAGCATACACGTATGTCTATATGGTGCTTTCAATGCAAGATTTGTGACCATCATAAATTCCCAATTCCTTGCAATTTCATTTGGGGTTTTGCTCAAAACTGTCAAAAAAGAGGGGGGGGGGGGAGAGAAGAGAGAGAAAGAGAGAGAGAGAGAGAGAGAGAGAGAGAGAGAGAGAGAGAGAGAGAGAGAGAGAGAGAGAGAGGAGAGTAGAGAGAGGAGAGAGAGGAGAGAGAGAGAGAGAGAGAAGCACCACCTTGCCTTCAAGAGTAACAGAAAAATCTGTAGAAATGACAGTGATATATATAATTGACTGGAGGAGATCATTAGCTTTGAAACTTTTCTGCAGTTCCACTCTTTTTGATAACCTTTTCCCTACTATCCATACAGGCAAAGAAGTCAATCAACGGTGATGCAGGAAAACTCACTCGACTCGGATATGGGTGGGGGTGATGTGGAAATGTTCGGGCTTCAGACCTCGTCCCACAACTTTCAGCAGCAGTCGCTGCCTGTCCTCTGCCCAGAAGCAGTGGGGAACCCAAGCACTGGAGAAGACGGGAGACATAATCATGGACTATCGGCAAACTTTAGCTACAACTACTGGGACCACTGGTTACGATTCCTAGAAGTTACAGGTGTGGTTTTATATAGCAACTTGTAACCCACGTCTGGGACTCAAACCACTTCATGCTTTACCTCCTGAACAACACATGAAGAATGAGAGCACCACACTGACGCAATGCATGCTTACACACGTTTGTATGCATGCCTACACACACATTTGCATGCATGTACACAGACACACACACACAGACACACACACACAGTGCTCATGCCCATGCTCACACAGCCACACACAATCATAAACACACAAACGCAAACACATGTGAGCACTCATGCGCATGCCGACATACATAAGTATACACAGACACATACACAAAAACACACACTCACTCACTCAAACACACACACACACACACACACACACACACACACACACACTCACACACACACACACACACACACACACACACTTACCCAGAGTCATCTTTCTTGAGGGAGGGGATGGGCTGGTTGCTGATGGTCTGGTGCTTGGGAAGGGTCAGGGTCAGTCGCTGCTTCAGGTTCCCGCACAGTTCCTCCACCGCCTCGGACGGGTCTTCTGTCAGCATTCTGGATGACAGGGACAGACACATGGGGCACCCATCTTCCACACAAGAATGGCCATTGTTTGAGACAAAACCAGCATAGTCCATGAAGTCTGGGCCAAGAAGTACTGCTGATCACAGCTAAGGAAGTATCCTTGATGTCTAAGTTTCAATATCTGATTTCAAAAATCCCTTAGTACTCTTTCATGGGCCTTCCTGAGATGATGCTTATGAATTCAGCAACAGTCTTGGATTTGGTTTCCTATTTTTTCTAAAGTCAAATTTTAAATTCCTGCATAAGTAATTCCTATTGCAAAAGCAACTTGCCCATCCACTTGGGCATTCACAGTGATGTAAAGCTTTCTTCTGATGAATTCAGACAGACAAGGAAAAAGATAAATTAGTGATCAGTTTTAATAAAAAACCTGAAGATTGCAAGGAAACTAATCTTTATGTTTTACCAACCAAACAAAATAAGCCTCCACAACAACAACAATAAAAGCAAAAACAATTCTAAACCTTAAGAGGGTATAAAACCCCATCTCTGCTAAAGGACCCAGAACAGAAATCCTAATAATCAAGGTACATGTACAAGGATATCACAAGAGAAAGAGAGGTTCTGTAAACTCATTCAATTTGTGCCACAGCATTGCCAGCTTCTACAACTGACTGATGAGTGATTCAAGTTCCACCTAACTAGGGGCAGGGCTCCTGAAGACCTCCAAGAAACAAATTTCACAACTTTTCCATTAATTTTTGAAAAATATAATGAGATTTTCTTGCACAAATCTGAGAAAATTTAACATTGTTTTGCACTGCTGGGGGCTGACACAGACAGCAGAACATGGAGTTTGCATCTCCAGGTCGATGACCTTGCACTCAGTCAATAGAAGTAACTCTGCATGAAATATGACAAAACAAGATCGCTCGCACGCTAAGTGCTTACCATTTTTTTTTAAACTGTGGCCGATGTGGAAATTTCAAAATTTTTCCATTAATTTTCAGTGTTAACCAAAATTTCAAAACTTGTCAAGGCCCTAAAAAATTATTTAGCAAATTTCAAAAAAAATCCTGGATTTTAATTTTCATGATCACAGGAACCCCCGAAAGGGACATCAAATGGCTGCAGCAACGTGTCACACCCAAGTCCCAACACTTCCTCTCAAGATGGCTCTCACTTGAAGGTCAACCCACTTTCCCTCTGCAGCACTTTTCCAATGCATCAGTCACCCACCTCTGCACCATTTGGGCCACATTGTGCTCAAGGATGGTGGTTCGATACTTGGGGCTGGCCCTGGCGACAGTCAGCAAAACGGAGAGGATGTAGACCTTGCACTGCTCACAATCCGTCTCCCTCAGACAATCCACCATCAGGCCCACGCTGGAAGCGGTTGCCAGGTCCCCTACAAACCTGGAGGCAGAGACAAATAATTGTGAAAAACCTAAGTCACCCATGGGAAACAGGATGCTACCTAAAAAGACTTGCGGTATAGATCCTATTACCTGTCAAACTATCCAACGCACACAAATGCCAGGTCCCCTACAAACCTAGAGGCAGAGACAAATGATTGTGAAAAACCTAAGTCACCCATGGGAAACAGGATGCTACCTAAAAAGACTTGCGGTATAGATCCTGTCAAACTATCCAACGCACACAAATGCCAGGTCCCCTACAAACCTAGAGGCAGAGACAAATGATTGTGAAAAACCTAAGTCACCCATGGGAAACAGGATGCTACCTAAAAAGACTTGCGGTATAGATCCTATTACCTGTCAAACTATCCAACGCACACAAATGCCAGGTCCCCTACAAACCTAGAGGCAGAGACAAATGATTGTGAAAAACCTAAGTCACCCATGGGAAACAGACTGCTACCTAAAAAGACTTGCGGTATAGATCCTATTACCTGTCAAACTATCCAACGCACATAAATGCCAGGTCCCCTACAAACCTAGAGGCAGAGACAAATGATTGTGAAAAACCTAAGTCACCCATGGGAAACAGACTGCTACCTAAAAAGACTTGCGGTATAGATCCTATTACCTGCCAAACTATCCAACGCACACAAATACTAGGTCCCCTACAAACCTGGAGGCAGAGACAAATGATTGTGCAAGCGTAAGTCATCCGTGGGAAACAGACTGCTACCTAAAAAGTCTTGCGGTATAGATCCTGTAAAACTATCCGATGTACACAAATGGAGGTAGACAATGAACTGCAAGCGACTCCATGACAGCTGTCGAAGGAAAACACAAGAAGACAGAGTGTGGACATCTCCCTGGCATTGTGATTAGAGTTGACAGTCTTGCTGGGCACATTGACAGGAAGGAGAAGATATGGCAGACACAGACTTCTTCACATGCATATGTCAACACACTCGCACGTGCAAGTGTACACTTGCGCAGGCACACACATGCACAAGCACACACGCACACACACACACACACACTTTATATATTTCATGTGTGCATGCATGCACTCAAACACACACACACACACTCACACACACACACACACACACACACACACACACACACACACACACACACACACACTCACACACGCACACACACACACACACACTCACACACAAACACACACCACACACACACATTCTAATTTACATGGTCCATGTGCATTCATAATTTACATGACCCAAATGTGCATGCACATACATGCACACACACACACATGCATGCATGCACGCACGCATGCACACACACACACACACACACATGCAGAAAAAAGTATGAACTCACAAAAGCAATACAATCATTCCAAGGTGAAAACTCAAATCAAGCAATTTTCACATCAGTGCGGAACTTCACACTATGACACATCTGCATTGCAAATTATTCTGGCAAACAGCAGCTAGTGACTCCCACATATTTCACCAGCATATAATAATAATAATAATAATAATAATAATAATAATTTATTGTATTTATAATGCGCCTTATCCAGTGGTTCTAAGCGCATGTGACAACAGATAATACAAAAAAGACAGTGCCATACACATTTGCATACACATGCTCTGTACATACATATAGTCAACCATACTTAGAAAAAAAACATACGACCCAATACTACGCAAACAAATCACAAATAAGCAGTCAAGCAAAAATATACAAGTATGTACACAAATGTCCAAGTCTTTCTCCCTCACCCCTGGAGCACACACTGCTTTGAAGTCTTCCAAGAAGTTAGAGAGAAGGACAAGGAGACTTACTGTCTAACACCAGACAGTGTGTGGAACAGCTGGAGAATTGACTCTCGCACGCCATGGTCCTTGCGGTCCAGAAAAGCAGTCTTGGCAACTCGGATGAACTTCAGATTCTTGTAGGCCTGGATCAGGCTGGAGAGCAGACAAGGCAATGAGACTCGATAAGTGAAGCAAGCATCGAGACAGCTGAACCCCGCCACAAAGTTCAAGCAACTGCACAATACATCAAATACACAACATATGATACTGGGAAGATCCCATAGACATCACAACTTTCATACTTTTGGCACGTCTAAACGTTACCTAAACATTCATGCACAATCATTCACTCATTCATACCAGACAAAACGACAAGACAGGGTAGCAGCAACTTTTAATTTGATCAACATGATTTAAAAAACAAAAACTTTTTCCCATCTCTCCCGCCCCTGGGATTGAACCACGGCACAGCGCCTCGCTGCAAAGTCCAACGCCTTAGCATACTGGACCATCTACACCTCCTAAAAAAGAGGCTATCAATAGCCCAGCAGAGGCTTCGGGTTGGCTTTGAACTCATGAGGGCTACATCATAAACTCACCACTGTTCAGCATAAACTCACACATTTGGGCACAAACTGACAAATTCACCATAACTTTATCCCATTTCAGCACAGAGCACTAAGCTCACCATGAATTCACCTGTTTCAGCATACACTCATGATATTTGAGCAAAAACACCACATTTCAACAAAACCCCACCATGTTTATGCATAAGATCAACTCTTAAACACTGAGCCAACCCTGTGATGAGCTTCCGTGTGTCTGCCTTCAAGACCACGGCCTTACAGCAGCTGTAAGCACTTGACAGCCAAGCAGGGCTGGAGAGCTAACTACTCTACAGAATCTTTCTAACATACAACGTCCCATACTGCCATACTTCTGGTCATGTGGGGCCAAAACTGAAAACATTACAAACTGGTGATGTCAGTAAATTGGCAACATAGACTTTGTCAGGGATCTCGGCACTTGGACACTAATGGAAGGTGACAGAGATCCACACCTTTTTCTGTCCATCACAGGCAGTCTGGCTGTGTTAGGAGCATTAAAGGATCAGGGCTTATGATATGTACCTTGAAACATCTTGCGAGGAATAAGCCAGTGGCAACATGTGACAACATGATGAAAGCAGATGCAAGGGCAGTCAAAAGTTGACATGTTGACACCGGCTAATGCATCACAAGACCTCACGTCTAAGCAACAGGGTTCATGCGTCAACATGATGGAAGGAGGTGTAATGGCGGTCTAATGTTTGATACATGTTGACACAGGCCTATAATGTGCCAACTAGGTAGTCCACACAATGCACCCGATTCCTTCTGGGAGTGCAATACTCACACGTCAGCCACAGGGCAGCATAGACCATGTCTTCTCACAGCACCTCAACAAATCTACTTCCCCTGCAGGCTCCCAGCAAACCAGGTGCCATGAGTGGGAGAAAATCCCAAGAGACATGCTACGATTCATCCCTGATGCATCCACTAATGAATGGGAATGCAAGCATTACCACAGACTAAAACACTTTGGCAATGAAGTCATGAAGCTTCCAAACTGCAGCAAGTTACAAACTCACACACACCTTGGGGCTCTGTGGCCGAATGGTTATTGCACTTTGACCTGCAGTTGCTTGCATCGATCAAGGCTGTGGGGTTCCACAGTTGCATCCTTGAGCAAAGTGCTTCACTCACAATGTTTCTCCCCACCCAGGAGTAAAACTAAGCACCAGAGAGGGCACTGGTGGCAAACTGTAGAGCGATTTACCCTTGCATTAAGCCATGAGCCAGCATCGGGTTGGAATATTCTCCAGGGAGTAGAGTTGTTACCATTACCTGAATGAGTGCATCTTATCAATCCATTACTGTATTTGTTGTCAAATGCCAGAAAAGGATTGATAATGAGTCCCAGTGATCAGGGGGTAAAGTGTAAAGCAGTTTGAGTCCCAGATGTGGGTGATAAGTCACTATATAAAACCCCACTTTATCCGGGGACACCTCTATATGCCCCCGTCTCTATATGCCCCCGTCTCTATATGCCCCCGTCTCTATATGCCCCCGTCTCTTTATGCCCCCGTCTCTATATGCCCCCTGTCTGAGTGTGTTCTTCATGGCCACATAGGGTTAGGGTTAGGGTTAGGGTTAGGGTTAGGGTTAGAGTTATAGGGGTCGGCTCTCTATTGCGGAGGGCCGCTATTGCGGAGGGCCGCTATTGCGGGATTTTTTTGGTAACAAAAGTTCTTAAGACAATTTTGATTCTTTTGTCCTAAAACGCCTAAAAAACCATAAAATTTTTGTTACTTTTCTATTGCGGGGGGGCCGCTTTTGCGGGATTTTTTTTTTGTCAAAAATTCTTAAGGCCATTTTGATTCTTTTGTCCTAAAACGCCTAAAAAACCATATAATGTTTGTTACTTTTTTTTTGACGGGGGCATATAGAGACGGGGGCATATAGAGACGGGGGCATATAGACACGCACCCCTTTATCCTTTAAAAAAAATCTAATATAAAAGCCTTGAATCAACACTTACTGCTCCTGAGGATTAAAGTAGGCTGTAATTCCCTTGAACAGGTTTGCAGCATCCTACAAACAAACAAGACAATCATGAAACATGCTTCTGAAGAGGGTGTAAGAAAAATTCATCATGTGCATCAACTGCAAATGAACAAAGACATAATGGAGCACATGGCACCTAACTTGCCCTCATTCACACACACACACACACACACGTACACACGCACGCACACACACACAGTATGTACTACACACACACACACACACACACACACACACACACACACACACACACACACCAACACTGTATGTACTACACACACAGAGCCCCATTAGTGGGATTGCAAGAATTTGTGTCAACTGAGGACCCACTGAAAACATGGCTTGATGCAGTCTCAACATTCCCTCTACACTGTGGCTCCCTCTCTCACCTGGTCTTCCTCAAGCTCACTCAGAAGGTCAAGTACAAAGGTCAGTTTGTGACCCCAGGCTTCCTGCAAGGGGGAAGATCTTGCCACTTGACCCCAAAGCCACGCCATCTGTCTTAGCAGCCTTGGTCTTTCCACCTGTAATGGGTAACATGAACATTAATCATGGTGCTGCCTACTTTACTACACAATGTGACTGCAGCCATGCCATCTGGCTTAGCAGCCTTGGTCTTTCCACCTGTAGAGAGCAAACGCCTACAATGGTCATGGTGTTGCCTACACACTCAGTGCCTCATCACTACTCATGGTGTTGCTCATCCTACACATGCCTCATCACTACTCATGTGTTGCCCATCACTACACATGGCTCATCACTACTCGTGGTGTTGCCTACATCACTACACAATGTGCCTCATCACTACTCATGGTGTTGCCTACATCACTACACAATGTGCCTCATCACTACTCATGGTGTTGCCTACATCACTACACAATGTGCCTCATCACTACTCATGGTGCTGCCTACATCACTACACAATGTGACTGCAGCCGCGCCATCTGGCTTAGCAGCCTTGGCCTGTCCACTACTCATGGTGTTGCCTACATCACTACACAATGTGACTGCAGCCGCGCCATCTGGCTTAGCAGCCTTGGTCTTTCCACCTGTGGCCTGTCCACTACTCATGGTGTAGCCTACATCACTACACAATGTGCCTCATCACTACTCATGGTGCTGCCTACATCACTACACAATGTGACTGCAGCCGCGCCATCTGGCTTAGCAGCCTTGGCCTGTCCACTACTCATGGTGTTGCCTACATCACTACACAATGTGACTGCAGCCGCGCCATCTGGCTTAGCAGCCTTGGTCTTTCCACCTGTGGCTGTCCACTACTCATGGTGTAGCCTACATCACTACACAATGTGACTGCAGCCGCGCCATCTAGCTTAGCAGCCTTGGCCTGTCCACTACTCATGGTGTTGCCTACATCACTACACAATGTGACTGCAGCCGCGCCATCTGGCTTAGCAGCCTTGGTCTTTCCACCTGTGGCCTGTCCACTACTCATGGTGTAGCCTACATCACTACACAATGTGACTCATCACTACTCATGGTGTTGCCTATATGACCAGAGCAAGATGACAGAAAATGTGTGGCCAGTCATCCTTCGAAGGTTACAAAAGCCAATAACCACAAAAAGCACTCGAGCTGGTTAGAGTAAGAGCAAGCCAAGGTTTGATTTCCCTGTCATCCTTTGCCTTTCACAAAGCTCGCACGTGGGGCGAAGTGGAGGAGCTGTTCCTACCCTGAGACCACAGGGATTTCCCTGTCATCCTTTGCCTTTTACAAAGCTCGCACGTGGGGCGAAGTGGAGGAGCTGTTCCTACCCTGAGACCACAGGGATTTCCCTGTCATCCTTTGCCTTTCACAAAGCTCGCACGTGGGCGAAGTGGAGGAGCTGTTCCTACCCTGAGACCACAGGGATAATGCATCTGGTGCAAGCAGCATGCACAGTTGCAGGCTCCAGGGTTCAATGCCAATCAAAAACACCATTCCCGACCATCCACTCTACAGATGGAGCAGTTACCGTAACCAAAGCGGCATCAGTAATAATAATAATAATATAATGATAATAATAATAAATAATAAAAATAAATAATAAAATATAATAATAATAACAACAACAATTATAATTTCATTTCTTGCTCAAACACATGAGAAATCTATGTGGGGACTTCCACCCCCGGTCCCCACTGCACAGCACGCAGTTCTGCTCTTGGGTAGGAGAGACAGTGCGGGTGAAGCACCTTGCCCAAGGATGCAACTCTAGGATCTGTGCAGAACTGAACACAGCACCAGCTAGCCACGAGGCGGGCGTCTTAACCCCTGTACTACCATGAAAATACTTGCCTGGATAACGCTGTGCTCGATGTTGACTGTCACCATTGCCTTCGCAGCATAGGTAGCAAGCCTGAAAATACATTACAGGTATAGGCACTGATAATATACAGTGACTTATCACCCTTCATCTCATCCCAGTCTCAAACTGCTTTACACCAAGTACTGCTCACTAATCCCCAGTTCCAATATATAAACAAGAAGGGCAAAGCCCATACAACTCACATGCTTGACCTTGACCTTCACATGACCTTGACCTTTACATGACCTTGACCTTCAGGTGACCTTCAAGGTCAAGGTCAAACAACTAAACCTAGCAATGACATCATACACTAAGAACTGCTTTACACATTTTTCCTACCAAAATACATGTGACCTTGACCCAAGGTCAAGGTCATCCAAGGTCATGCAATACAAAGCTGTTAATTCAAGACATAGGAAGCACAATGGTGCTTATTGGCACTTTCTACCATGAGATATGGTCACTTTTAGTGGTTCACTACCCCATTTTGGTCACATGTCATAAGGGTCAAAGTGACCTTGACCTTGATGATATGTGACCAAATGTGTCTCATGATGAAAGTATAACATGTGTACTACAATGTTATGAAGTTTGGAAGAGTTATCTTCCATAGTTCAGGGTCAAGGTCACTTCAAAATGTGTATACAATCCAACTTTAAAGAGTTCCTGTGACCTTGACCTTGAAGCAAGGTCAAGTCACTATGTATGTTTTTTGACGCCTTGTCATCCTACACCATCATGCCAAATTGGGTGTTGATAGACTTAATAGTCTCCGAGAAAAATCCAACGTTAAAGTTTGTCACGGACGATCGGACGCCCGACACGGGTGAGTACATAGACTCACTGTTGCTTCGCATGTGAGTCAAAAATAGAATGAAATAAAATATAAATGAAAACAAAAATAAAAACCCTGAGGCAAAAATGCAATATCCTTATGCCAGGTGTATTTTACCAGGGATGAAATACGATGAGGTTTTAAGCCATAACAGAGATAAAAAAAACTCTCACCTGTCATCAGCACTGATGACAAGAGCCTCCACATCTCTCACCTGTCATCAGCACTGATGACAAGAGCCTCCACATCTCTCACCTGTCATCAGCACTGATGACAACAGCCTCCACATCTCTCACCTGTCATCAGCACTGATGACAACAGCCTCCACATCTCTCACCTGTCATCAGCACTGATGACAACAGCCTCCACATCTCTCACCTGTCATCAGCATTGATGACAACAGCCTCCACATCTCTCACCTGTCATCAGCATTGATGACAAGAGCCTCCACATCTCTCACCTGTCATCAGCACTGATGACAAGAGCCTCCACAACTCTCACCTGTCATCAGCACTGATGACAACAGCCTCCACATCTCTCACCTGTCATCAGCATTGATGACAAGAGCCTCCACATCTCTCACCTGTCATCAGCACTGATGACAACAGCCTCCACATCTCTCACCTGTCATCAGCACTGATGACAACAGCCTCCACATCTCTCACCTGTCATCAGCATTGATGACAACAGCCTCCACATCTCTCACCTGTTATCAGCATTGATGAGAAGAGCTAGGACCTCCACATCTCTCACCTGTCATCAGCATTGATGACAAGAGCCTCCACAACTCTCACCTGTCATCAGCACTGATGACAACAGCCTCCACATCTCTCACCTGTCATCAGCATTGATGACAACAGCCTCCACATCTCTCACCTGTCATCAGCATTGATGAGTAGAGCTAGGACCTCCACATCTCTCACCTGTCATCAGCACTGATGACAACAGCCTCCACATCTCTCACCTGTCATCAGCATTGATGAGTAGAGCTAGGACCTCCACATTTCTCACCTGTCATCAGCACTGATGAGAAGAGCTAGGGCCTCCACATCTCTCACCTGCACTGATGACAACAGCCTCCACATCTCTCACCTGTCATCAGCATTGATGAGTAGAGCTAGGACCTCCACATTTCTCACCTGTCATCAGCATTGATGAGTAGAGCTAGGACCTCCACATTTCTCACCTGTCATCAGCACTGATGACAACAGCCTCAACTCTCACCTGTCATCAGCATTGATGAGTAGAGCTAGGACCTCCACATTTCTCACCTGTCATCAGCACTGATGACAACAGCCTCCACATTTCTCACCTGTCATCAGCATTGATGAGAAGAGCTAGGGCCTCCACGATGGTTTGGTGAATGTCCAGGTTTTCGATGTACCCCACCAGCACCACTAGGCTGCTAACATCCTCCTCTGTCAGAGGCGTCTCATCCTCGCTCCTGTGCAGCCAAAGAGAGCGTTGAATGTGAAAATGTGTATTCAAGGATCAATCCCTCACACTGTGTTGTAAAGGTAGTTGAAGGAAAGGGGGAGGGGAGGGATGTTTAAATACACTGAATAGATACTTGACATACACACAGAAATAAGTACTTGAAATACGTTTCACTTTTACTGGCCCCTTCTTGATGCATATCTGACAAAAACTTATTGGTAAAAAATGTGCTCTTTTTATTGTCTCCATTTTAACTCATCTCCAAATGAATAGGAGAACTCTACCTATGCTGGTTGGTTTATCAAGTGCTGGGGTCAATATGCAACCAACCCTCTCGTTATCAAGTGTGGACTTTCACAAACTCACAACATCAAGCAAGACTGGGAAAGGCTTCCAGAAACGGGCCACACTGGTAGACTCGTCCGAGAGGAGGGGTGTGAGAAAGCTAAGCTGGTGGGCCACACAACCTGGCAGGCTACAACATTTGATTAGCTGCAGTTTTGCATGGTTTTTCAAATATTCATTTGCTTTTGTCATTGTATGTGTGAAACTCTGTGAATTCACTGTGGATTAACCGACCAGTATCACTTGCCAATCAAACATTGTGGCCCGGTAGCTTGTGTGGCCCGCCAGCTTGGCTGTCTTTCCCACACCCCTCTCCTCAGATGAGTCCGTTAGTGTGGCCCGTCGCTGGAAGCCTTTCCCAAGATTGACACGGCCCCTCAACCACAAACATATATCTTACTACAACATCACTAGTACAGCTTAGAGAAACAAGGCAAGGTGCTTTTTTTTTTTTTTGGGGGGGGGGGGGGGGGCGGGGGAGATTCACATACCAATTGTGGAAAAATTCTTTCACAAAAGGCATTAAAACAACAACAACTACAGACAGTGATCACAAACAACAGCTGAACTTACTTTTCCTGTTCGCAAGACGTCTGAACAGTGCTGAGTATTTCCCCTGCCAGCCTCTGCATCTCTTCTTCATCCTGAAAAGTATAATCAGCAACAGCATCAGCAACAAGTAAATGTTTGCAACAACAACAACAACAATTCATTCTCCACAAAAACAATAGACAAGGATTTCATTTACATCAGCCAAAACCGTTGCTTCATTAAAATGGGTTATATAAAAATTTAAGTTATCTCTTTTTTGGAAACAACTTATCCATGCCAATAAATAAATCAAGCAATATTGCATAACAAAATTAACGTAAACATCAGGGCATATGTCCATTTCATTGAACTTAAAATATTACAAAAATTTACATTTTAAGTCCTACGTAGCACAGCAGAGTACCATGACAACTTGGATAATAAGAGCAAAGCACTTTTCTTACCTCTGACCAGTAGAGAGCAGAGCAAAGGGAGGCTAGTGTCTTTTCAGCAGTGCTTTCTTCAGAAGGCACAGGCAGTAAGCTCTGTGTCACAAAGAAGAAAGTGATTAGAAATTGCTGTCAGCTATACAGTCTGAACAGTCTCAGTTTGCATATTCACATCAACTACCACGACTACTGAACTGACGACATTTTATCCTGTTCAAAATACCAGTTCAAGACATTCATCATTAGTTTGGGTTCCATGGTAGTGATCCATTCCAATATTTCACAACAAAAATAGTTTGTTATAAAGGTTTCCCACTAAATTTCACAGTATAATCTGTCTGTCTGTCTGTCTGTCTTTATCACACACACACACACACACACACACACACACACACACACACACACACACACACACACACACACACACACACAAACACCCCTCTCACACACACAGAAGATCATCATCAATCATTCAATGATCTCATTAACCTAACGCATTGCTTCGCCCACAGCCAAATCTGAGACAAGAAGGTCTACTGAGGCATTGTAAACTGTTGCAAACTGCAGTCATAAACTGTTTCCTGTGACGATCACTCCAAGTCTTGCCTACACACATCCTGTGCACACACTTTCACCCTGTTTAGTTCTCAACATGTCCACTTGCCAAAGGTAACTGCTGCTGAGCGGAAACTGCATTTGACTGTGACAAGTGCTGGCAAACCGATAGGTCAGCAACGCTGTGCTACAAGAGGTTATCTGCAGACCTGGCAGCTACAGTACACAATTTTGACCAAAACTTTTTTTCCTTCAAATTAAGATGCTGATTCTTGGTTCAGTTCATTTATAACAAGAAGGGCAAAGCCCATACGACTCACATGCTTGACCTTGACCTTTACATGACCTTGACCTTTACATGACCTTGACCTACGTGTGCCATTCAAGGTCAAGGTCAAACAACTAAACCTAGCAATGACGTCATACACTAAGAACTGCTTTACACATTTTTCCTACCAAAATACATGTGACCTTGACCCAAGGTCAAGGTCATCCAAGGTCATGCAATACAAAGCTGTTAATTCAAGACATAGGAAGCACAATGGTGCTTATTGGCACTTTCTACCATGAGATATGGTCACTTTTAGTGGTTCACTACCCCATTTTGGTCACATTTCATAAGGGTCAAAGTGACCTTGACCTTGATGATATGTGACCAAATGTGTCTCATGATGAAAGTATAACATGTGTACTACAATGTTATGAAGTTTGGAAGAGTTATCTTCCATAGTTCAGGGTCAAGGTCACTTCAAAATATGTATACAATCAAACTTTGAAGAGTTCCTGTGACCTTGACCTTGAAGCAAGGTCAAGTCACTGTGTACGTTTTTGTACGCCTTGTCATCCTACACATTCATGCCAAATTGGGTGTTGATAGACTTAATAGTCTCCGAGAAAAATCCAACGTTAAAGTTTTTTACGGATTAAAGGACGCCCTGACGCCCGGTCTGCCCAGACGCCAGGACGGACGCCTGGACGCCCGGACGGACGACACGGGTGATCTAGTATGAAAGTATAACATGTGTACTACAATGTTATGAAGTTTGGAAAAGTTATCTTTCATAGTTCAGGGTCAAGGTCACTTCAAAATATGTATACAATCCAACTTTAAAGAGCTCCTGTGACCTTGACCTTGAAACAAGGTCAATCAAACTGGTATCAAAAGATAGGGATTACTTTGCCCTATACACCATATATAGGTCAGGTATCCAATCTCAAAAACTTCAGAGAAAATTGGGAAAATGTGAAAAATGGCTGTTTTTTATACAACATTTACGGCCCCTGCGACCTTGACCTTGAAGCAAGGTCAAGTCACTATGTATGTTTTTTGAGGCCTTGTCATCATACACCATCATGCCAAATTGGGTGTTGATAGACTTAATAGTCTCCGAGAAAAATCCAACGTTAAAGTTTTTCACGGACGCCCGGACGCCCGGACGCCCGGACGGACGACACGGGTGAGTACATAGACTCACTTTTGCTTCGCATGTGAGTCAATAAATGGGGAAAAAAGGTTGTATCTTGTGCACTTATGAAAATAATTATAGTTATATGACAAAAAATAAGGAAAATTACATATTTTTCCAGAAATCCAATTAAAAATCAACTTCTGACAAACGTTAATTTGCATAAAATGATGTTGCTCATGACTTACATAAAGTCATTTTGTCGGGCTTGATCATTAAAAAAACTATGACCTAGAATTCTTACTAAATGTTCTCTGTTAGTGCAAGGCTTGAAATTCAAGTAATCCTCAGCAAATGCAGAATTTACCAAATGTTTTTCTATAAAATTATCACTGTATAATTACAGACTACTCAGCTGTCTACAAAATAATTATTTTTAAAAAACAGATAGAGACTAGCAAAACACAAAATTTAATATTAATTTCCCCATGAAGCTACCATCTTGAAAATCAACATTCCAAGAAATCAGCCGACAAATGTTTGGAATGCTTCTTGTCACTGAAGAAGAACTTACAGTCAAGTATACAACTGGATTTCAGTTTCACAGTCACCTGCTTGAGTCTGAACATCTTCCAGCGACAAGTTTTCAAATCATGCGTGTGCAGCCGTCAAATTGTTATGTTCCCT